>JAVXUL010159121.1:0-13502 GCA_035590515.1 Trichilia minutiflora | reverse complement strand
TCTGAAGTCAAAGGATTACATTGCAAAGTATTATCATTTGGAAACCTTTGTTTTTCATGTTCTTAACCTAGGGTTTCTTGCATGAAAACTTATAATTAAAGCATGATTTAAGTTATACAACCTTGAAATAAGATATTAGACTAAAAAGTAAGAAAAAACGGTAATTTTTATTCCAAGAGATGATAAATTTTGAAAAGAACTCTAAAATAAATTATATTAACAGTAGAATAAGTTTAATATCACAATATTAATTTAAGATTTGTATCTCATAATTTACATATTTACAATATTCTAGATTTAAATATGTTTTAAATTAATTTTTTAAAAAAGTATTTAATTCTTTTAAATTTATAAAATTAGTTTCATTTAATTCATATGTATAATTTATCATATACCAATCAATTTTTGTAGTTGCTTTGAAATTTTGTAGTTTCTTTTTTTTTTAAAAATAAACATATAAATACTTTTGAATTTTTTAGTGTATTTTACATTAACCCTTTTTTTCAACTAAATAATTAAATTTTTATTTATTTATAATTCTTCAATTATTGATAATTGGATAGTTGTTATATGCACAAATCATGATTAATGGGTTGAAAAATAGAGTCAAAATTCATTAGATTTGTCATTTTTTTGACATAAATTATATTATATTGACTTACAACTTAGATTTAAAAATGGAAAACCACTTAAAATAAGGTTGAAAAATTTTGTATTCAAATTAGAAAAACATATACAAAATTAAGAATTCAAACATAAATAAATGTTTTTATTTATGATTGTGGTGTTTACGTTATAATTTAAAATAAAATAAAGAAAAATAATAAATTTTTAATAAAATTAATATATTTTTATATTAATATTTTATTTGATAAAAAATATAACTTTAAAAATTATCATATTATAATATCAAATATAGTTTAATTAGTAAATAAATTATTACTATTGACTTGATATTATAAAGGGCAAAGCCATTTTAATGTTGCGGGTGGCCTTGGCCAAACCAACCTCCAAACAACCTACGATTTTGAAAAAAAAAGAAAGAAAGAATATACATATAAAATGGATTGAGATAAAATATAATTATTAATAATAAATAAAAAATACTAATATTATAAAAGTTAACATCAAATCATAGACATATCATAAAATAATGATAATTAAAATATTTTATTATTTATATTCACATCAAGTTCGTGAAAAAAACTTATTTTTAATATTTAAATTGATTTAAATAAATAAAATTAAATAATAATTTAAAATTTAAAATTTAGTTGGTCAAATAAAAAAAAAGTTTTTAATTTACTTATTTTTTTCTCTCCCTTTCTTTCTTTCCTAACCGTCTGAATTTATACTCTTTATTAAAAAAATAAGAAATTGAATCAAATTTTAAAACTCAACTCTCAGATTTTGAAGAAAACTAACACGAAAAATCAAGTCACAAAAGTAAAATTTATAAAAGTAAGAGAAAATTTTAATTGAAAATTAAGAGATCTTTGAAAAAAATAAAAAAAATTAAGGTAAGTTTTCTCTGAATAATTTTAATTTGGGTGTTTATGATTTGATAATTTTAAGGTAAGTTTTTTATTTTCTCTCTTTTTGAAATAATATATATTTCTTTTATATGTATTTGATAATTGATGCACCAGTAAATCTGGATGACAACACCTAGAAGATATGAGTAATTGTCTGATTAAATATGTATTATTGAATTTGTTATATATTTAATTTTTTTAATTAGTTGTATGAATAAAAATAAAAATTGTTTATTTAATTGATTGCATTTGTATATGAATAAAAAGTTTAATATATATTTTAATTATAATTTTTTTTTTGTTAAATTAATTATTGATAATTTTCGTGATTTAAAATAACAATGCATTCTTTTTTAATATATTAGAATGTATTTTTATTTCTTATTAATAATAAATATTTATTTTTAATTATGTAATATAATTTAATAATTTTATTTTTTTGTGATAATTTATTAATTTTTATATTTTATATCAATATCCTTATTTTTAACTTTGACTTCTCCTAATATAGATTTCTGGTTCTATCCCTGGATATTATAAAAAGTTTTCATATTATAATGGATAATTTAAGTCAATGTATTGTTATCTTAAAAAAAGAGTTAGTTGATGGAATATTTTTCATACATTTTATTTTATTTTATTTTGTTTGAATCAAATAATATTATTTTCAAGAACAATAATTATTTTTTTAAATTTTATCCAATAAAAATATTCATATAAAAATATTCACAAACATATTCTAACTTACACAATATTATATTATTATTGTAATTATTTATTTTTTAATATACTTTTTAAATATATCATGAAGTAGAAGACAAGAAATGGCATGTTGTATGATATCAACATGATAATAATACTATTTCATTTATTTCTAGAAAGTTCTAACAATTAAAAAATAAAATATTATTAAGTTAATTATAATTCATATTAATTTCATAAGATCAAGCTGTAGGTACATAAATAAAATATATTTATTTTTCGTTTAAAATATTACCAAGATTCCTCAAGTCAACACAAAATAAAAACCGCTTAAAAATTATATTTAAATTCTTAAAAAAAATTCAAAATTCAAAAGTTTTTAATCATCTAATGTTCACCGTTAATTGCAAAACCAAAACGGCCATGTGTAACATGGAGAGGAGTCTTCAGCTAATTCCAATAATAAAGTTTCCATTCCATCGGCACTTTTCTTACAGGTTACGGGGCTAATATTCCGCTTCACCAAAATAAATAAATAAATCGGAATCCAATCGAACCAGAAAACAAATAAATGAATTAAAAAACACACACACACACACACGTAATTTTACAAAATAGATATTATAAAATGCACCGATTCAACGATTAAAATATCAAAATAAAATAAAAAATCAACCAACATCAGGCAGCTCCTCTTCTGCCTCGTCCTCTCTCTCGCGCTCGCTCGGTCGCTCTTGCCTTTTTTCTTTTCTTTTTCTTTTTAATTATTTTTTTTTTCTGGGTTATCTTTGGATTAGATCTGGAACAATTGACTTCAAATTTCAGTTTAGGGTTACGAATTTCACGATTTTGTTGAGTTCTTGGTGTTTGATTTTGGATTTGCCTTACTGGGTTGTTTGATTTTGTCAATTATTTGAGAGAAAAGGAAAACTGAAGCTTAGGATTTTCTTTGGTGGGGTTTTGGATGGTGAGCTCGGAGAGAATGAATGCAGTTTAGGGTTTCGAAGTTCACGATTTTGTTGAGTTCTTGGCGTTTGATTTCGGATTTGCTTCACTGGGTTGTTCGATTTTGTCAATTATTTGAGAGAAAAGGAAAACTGAAGCTTAGGATTTCTTCGGTGGGGTTTATTTTGGATGGTGAGCTTGGAGAGAACGAGTGCAATTTAGGGTTTCGAAGTTCACGATTTTGTTGAGTTCTTGGCGTTTGATTTCGGATTTGCCTCACTGGGGGGGTCGATTTTGTCAATTATTTGAGAGAAAAGGAAAACTGAAGCTTAGGATTTTCTTCGTTGGGGTTTATTTTGGATGGTGAGTTCGGAGAGAATGAGTGCATGGTCGTCGCCATCGCTGGCAACTCCACCGTCGATGCCTCCGAAGCATTATGGGGTAACGAAGCCTATATCAATGGCGGGACCCGCGGAGGCTGATATGCAGAGAACTCTTGAATTAGAGAAGGTTTTTATTTTCATCTTTGTTAGCGATTTGTTTTTCTTGTTTCTTCTTTTTTTTTCTTTTTTTTTTGTGTTTGTTTTCATGTGCTCGGATTTTTTTGGGTTGAAGTTTTTGGTTGAAGCTGGGCTATATGAAAGCAAAGAAGAAGCTGAGAAGAGAGAAGAAGTTCTGGGTCGAATTAGGCAGGTAAGAGTTCCTTTTCCTTTTTTCTTATATTTCAATTTTTTTTATAAATTATTGGGAATTTAAAATGTGTTCGATATTTTTTCATTTTGTATTGAAGCATTTTATTGGTGATTTTTGGAAATTTTCTTTTGTAAGAAATTATAGTGGCAAGCAAGAAATTAGGAGTAGATTAAATTGAATGGTATGGTTATAAACTTATAATCATCAGTAAATTGATTATTATTTTGGTATCTTGAGATTCATGTGTAATCATGGTCTAGAGTTGAAAATTGTACCTTAACCTCTAAGGCTTTGGTCGTGTCCAGATCCACCCTTCAGTCTGTTGGTAAGTTCTGTCGCTTTTGTTAATTTATCTTTTTGTTTTAGAAAGGACCTGATTATATGTATTTTTTTGTGTGTATCGTTTTGGCTTTAATTGGAATGCTGGATGACTGTAAATTAAAAAAGCTAAGACTTAAATAAATAATTAAGAGTTTAGTTAACTTAGTGAGTTTGTGATGAGTGCTGGGAGACTCAATGCACCGTATGGATAAGTAAGCATAGGTATAACATTACCCCGTGCTATAATTTTTATATACTTTTATTGATGTCTGTGTATGTGTGGATAATGCATTAGGTTTCGTCTATGTTGTGTATTAGAAGTGCAGTTTAGGACAGAGATGTCTTATTAGTTTTGAATCTGGAATTATACTGATGCAAATTTTTTGTCCTTTAGGAATTTGTATTTTATGTTGACGTGAGTAGAATTTTGGGGATGGTGTTTGCAACATTTAACAATTAAAAAATTTAATTTAAGAATTTATTTTGAAGTTAGGGGTGATGGTCAAGTTGTGTGGTGGCAGATTCCTTTATAATCCTTTATTTCCATTTTCTGATTTTTATGCATATTGCCCAAGTCCTAGAAGATGTTTTATTATGTATGAGGTAGTTTTGAGTTGGAGATCTTGTTAAAAAGAACTGTTTCCAACTTTTCTTTATTGTTGAATTCTTTTTTATTTCTCGACGTTGTCTTATAAGATATTTTTCTTTAGTTGCCTCCTTGTCCCTGTTTATTTGCATTTATTTCACCTTGCCAACTTCTGATAATACTTCTATCTTCGTTTTGACAGATTGTTAAAAATTGGGTGAAGGAACTAACTAGGTTGAGGGGATACTCGGATCAAATGGTGGAGGATGCTAATGCTCTAATTTTTACTTTTGGATCTTACAGACTTGGGGTATGTTGCGGTGGCTGTCTCCTTTGTGGTCTGTCTATTGATGGTTCATATTTTTATGTTCTGAAATACTGTGATATGTTGGCATGATATTGTCTTCAGCATCATCTTGGGGGTTGGGGTACTTGGGCGGCTGTGCGTGCTTCCTAGCTTCTTACTTCTAATCTCTCTGTTTTGCTTAACACTTTTATCATATTTTTGGCTCTTGATTTTTGTGTCGGGTGCTCATCTCATGATTTGAAGCTCTAGCTTATTTTGTTTTTATCTCATTTTTTTATAGGTACATGGTCCTGGTGCTGACATAGACACATTATGTGTCGGACCATCCTATGTCAATCGGGAGGTAAATACTGATTTAGGATACCTAAATTGTTCGGATTTACAGAATGATCTCCATTGGGTACCTAATCCTTGGGGTTTATCACCAGGAAGATTTTTTCTTCATATTGCATAACATCCTGGAAGAAATGGAAGAAATTACAGAACTCCAGCCTGTTCCAGATGCTCATGTTCCTGTGATGAAATTCAAGTTCGATGGAGTATCAATTGATCTTCTCTATGCAAGTATCTCTCTTTTGGTTGTCCCAGATGTAAGTTAAATGATATTCTTTCTTTATTTGTTACTATAACTTTTGTGAACACTCTAAGATTTTTTACTGGTTTGTTGCTCTTACTTTATTGCACACGGAAGTTTAAGAGCTTACATGTGTTGGCCGTTTCATAAGGGATTTATGGTATCTAATCTGATTGATATGGTTTGGTTGTAATGGTAAGAGTTATTTATTGTCTCTTTGTTACTCTTACGACAATAACTGATATAGCAGTATTTATTTCTTTAGTTATTATGATGACTTATTTTTATCAGTGTGTGAGACCATCAATGTCTGAAGACATATTACCGACTTCAACATGTTCTTTCCTTCAGTAAAATGATAAGGAAGAAAGGAGATCTGCAGGACAGATATCTAAAACTATATGTACTTGGAAATAGTGTTTACTGCTTTCTCTATTCAACAATAATGTTCTCGGCTGTTAAATTTGTTAACTGTTATTCATATGGTTCAGGGAATGATATTTTTAGGGAAGATTAACTTCCCTGGTTTTTATTTTCTCTGTAATAAGGTATACCCTTTTGCTCACTTCTTACAGGATTTGGACATCTCCGATATGTCTGTATTATGTGAAGTTGATGAACCAACTGTTCGGAGTCTTAATGGTTGCCGGGTTGCAGATCAAATTCTGAAGCTTGTTCCAAATGTTGAGGTAAATTGCTTCACATTGGGTGATTAACTGGTTTACGATTCATTTGACCCCCATTTTAGAGTTTTGTTTTATTATTGTAATTTGGCTTACTAACTTTCTGTCAATTATAGCATTTTCGCACAACCCTTAGATGTTTAAAGTTCTGGGCTAAAAGGCGAGGTGTTTATTCTAACGTGAGTAAATGTCTTCTTACAGTTATCAAGTCGAAATGTCAAATATTTGGGATTTGAATTTTATTAGATTTTACCTCCAATGTTTAGGTGACTGGATTTCTTGGTGGTGTGAACTGGGCACTTCTTGTAGCTCGAGTGTGCCAGCTTTATCCCAATGCTGTTCCTAGTATGCTTGTTTCCCGATTTTTTAGGGTTTACACTATGTGGCGCTGGCCTAACCCAGTCATGCTATGTGCAATTGAGGAGGCTGAACTCGGTTTCTCTGTTTGGGATCCTCGTAAAAATCCTCGAGATAAAACTCATCATATGCCAATTATCACGCCTGCCTACCCATGCATGAATTCTAGCTACAACGTATCAACGAGCACCCTCCGGGTTATGATGGACCAGTTTCAGTATGGCAACAAGATTTGTGGGGTAAGAAATTGAGACTTATGATTCTCTTTTGTACTCTATGATTGGTTACTGAAGTTGTCCTTTTATGTTACCTGTGTACAGGAGATAGAGACAAATAAAGCTCAGTGGAGTGCTTTGTTTGAGCCATACTTGTTTTTTGAAAACTACAAGAATTATCTACAGGTTGACATAGTTGCAGATGACACTGATGACTTGCGGTCTTGGAAGGGTTGGGTAGAATCCCGGCTAAGGCAGCTCACTCTGATGGTAATGTTTATGGCTCTTAGATTGTTTGTAGTGTAAGGAAGATTGTCTCTGGCTTGAAAAGTTATCTACTCATTTTTTGAAATTCGTGTTAAAAGATGAATCGCAAAAATGTTTATACTTCGATCATATTTTGCTCTTAACATATGCACAGATTGAGTGGGACACATATGGGAAGTTGCAGTGCCATCCTTATCCTCATGAGTATGCAGATTCCTCCAAGCCCTGCGCTCATTGTGCCTTTTTTATGGGTTTACAAAGGAAACCGGGTGAAGTAGTTCAGGAAGGTCAGCAATTTGACATACGTGGAACAGTTGAAGAATTTAAGCATTCAATAAATATGTACATGTTTTGGAAGCCGGGAATGGAAATCTGTGTGTCTCATGTTCGTAGAAAGCAAATACCTTTTTATGTTTTTCCAGAAGGTTATAAACGGTCTCGGCACCCAAGACTTGCATCCCATAATCTATCTGACAAACTGTCGGGTGAAGATGATGATGCATATCAGACTGGGTCTGGTGATAGGTGCCTGAAGAGGAAAAAGGATCCTTGTGCTGTGAATGAAGGTAGGCCAGAGAAACGACAATCTATCAGCCCTCAGAAACAGGAATCTATTTCTCCCGAGCCTTTGGTACCAAGTAGTGTGAGTTCTAGGATTGGACTTAATAGAGAAATCAACCCAGATAACAAGATTTTGAATCGGGAGATTGTTGAGGGTGGAGATATGTCGAATTCCAGTGTTATCACATCTGTTACAAGTGAGGTTGGCTCGTGTGAGGATGCTGGAAATGAGTCAGTGGCAGGTAGCAGTGAGGGAAACAACGGGAGTGTAGATGGGAGTGTTGAAGGGAGCAATAACCCTGGGTCTTCTCAAAGTGATTCTTGTGACGCAGAGTCCCAATCCCTTTTGGAGAACAGACAACTGGACGGCAATGGAGTAACGCAATATGGATTGCATGAAGAGTTAGAGGTTTTGAATACAAGTTCTTGGACTTCTAATTTAAACTAATCCTTCTATATTTTGATTTTAATATCACTTGCTTTTGGTTTTCCTTGTGAACATTTTCTTTCAGGAAAGAAAGTTCTTATAATCTTATATCTGACTTGTTGATTGTATTATCAACTACAATGAGTGCATAAAGAGAGATTTGATTGGAAACTTGTACCTCTTGTTTTCTTAGTGGGAATATAAAATTTTAAATGCTGGCTCAATTACTACTAAGTTTCTTCATCTTGGACATGATTTGTAGATATTCACTGACCAATCTACCTAATCTCTATGATTTTCTTCCTTTCTTTTTCTGTTGTGAAGCCAAGTGCGGGCTTTGGATGAGTACTTAAATCAATGGGTGGAATTGACACAGAAACTGTGCTGAAACCTGTGATAAGGCATGTATATTTTATAATTTTAATGTTTACTTATTCCCTGTGCAATGTTTTTCTGTATACTGCTAATTCTGGTGTTTTGTTTGGCCTTTCTCTCATAGCAGGTTGAGTTTGACTTCGACAGCATGAGAGAGATGAGAAGATTAATGGTCTGGTAAGGTGTTGACTTAGGGTAGAAGGCACAACATGTTGGCAAAGTGAAATAAAGAGCTAGCAGTTTCGGTAAGTGTGATTTTAAATGCTGGCTTTCCTTTCTTTAGTTTTTTCAGGCATCCTCATCTGCAAATTGTATGCTAAGTGAGCCGGAGCCTAATATTCATGGTGGGAATGAAGTTATCATAGGGGGTGTAAGCTTAGTCATCTGTTCTTTGTACAGTTTTTCCTTCCTCCGACATTGTAGTGGAATTTTCTTGATCGGGAAGACTGATATAGCTTTATAGGTCTTCCTATTTACTTTCTCTCTTTTTTTTTTCTTTTTTTAGGTTTCCATTTTCTGATGAATGTTTGTGGTCAAGTGTGTGCTCTGTTATGGTTTGCGAGGAACTGAGGTCCTAATTCTACACAGCTTGTGTATACTTGGGTCTGTGATGTAATGTAATAAATTTATACCTGTGACATCTCTCTTTACTCTCTCTACCATTGGATTTGCATACGTCAAATATCTTGCAATATCCGTTCGTATGTCATGCATATATACTAAAATTTCACTCCTTTGAGAAAGTTGTAAGCAGGACAGTTTAAATTTTGGATCGAAATGTCATGTAATAAAATTTGTGTGAGTTCCTAATTAGTTTATTCCCGATGTGTAATTTGGTATCTCAGAGAGTCAAATTAGTGTTTAGTTGAGTTGGCGTGTTTCATTTAAAATGGATTCATGCAAGTAATTTAGTTTATCATTTAGTTGATTGTGCGTTTCCCTTGAAATGTATAAATACAAGTTAGGTTGAATTTTCACTTGCAGTTTACTTAAAATTAAAAATTATTAAAAATTAACTGAATGTAATATTTAATGAAATACAAATGCATTACCCAACAGAATGAATTTCTTTGTTGGTATTTGATAGTGTTGATACAAATTTTTTTATAGCAGTCGCCGAACGGGAAATGTGTAGAGCCAAGTGTAGTGTGGTGTAGTATTAGGCACTTCTAAGCCCTTTCTTCAACAAAGGTGACAACGGGGGCGTCAGAGATGGAAGAGATCGAATACAGGAATAAGAAGCAAGCTTGCCTTCCTTTTTTTATCATTTTGATAGAAGGGGGAATAGAGAAAGTATGCAAAACCATACTTGCATCTCCCAGCGGAAAGATGGGTTCCTTTTTCATTGACGGGAAAAGAAGAATAATGAAAACGTTCCTAGCCCCCTTTGTAGAGTTGTGTATTGTAAGTGACTCGAGCCTGCCCGGAGTGAGCCTCCCATAGAGGCAAGTGAAGTTGGTGAGCCGTTGATGGACAATTATCTCCTGTACGTTGTTTGGACTTTGGAGAGGACTCAGCTCACAAACGAGTACCTTCTTGGTTTCGGGGTGGACTCTTTCACTCTATTTTATTCTTGTGCGTCGCAAAAAGAATGTTTTTGATAGACCTAAGACTTGGATTCTATACGAACCAATGGATCATAATAAGTGGTTACTACTAGCATTGACTTCCTCTTTCATTACTTCATTCTTTCTAGATCCCCCTACCTTTTTCTCAGTTACTCATCAAATGGCACTACGTTCATATCTTTAAGTCCGATCATTGATAAGGTTCAAAGGTGGGCTGTAGATCTATTCTTCAAGAATGCTGTATTATAAAGTACTGGCGGATGTCAGCTGATGTGGTGAGTGATCGGGATGCTCGGTTCACAGGACGTTTTTGGACGTCTTTGTTTGAGTTAATGAGGATTAAACTCAACTTCTTTACTACATACTAATCATCCTCGGTACAAACATAACGTGTGAATGATTTATTAGAAGAATAGTTAAGACATATGATTACGGCCAGTCAACAAATTGGGTTGATCTTTTGGATATTGCCAAATTCTGTTATAATCTTAAACTCAGTTTTTCTGTGCCTTTTCGAGTTGGCAATTGGTCAGCAACCTTTAGCTCCAAACGAGTTAGCACATGATATAATTGTATTGTCAGGGCCCTTACTCTTCAGATTGAAGAAAGATCAAATTAAGTGTTGAAGGATCAATTTTTAAGTAATCTCTGGTGCCATAGGAGCTTTCTTTGCTGTCCTTCTGCTATCGCCCAGTCTTCCTTTCTTATAGAGAGAGGCGCTTACACTTCTTTTTAATCCGAAATGGCCGAATAGAGAATGGACATACGAAAAGCCGCAGCGAGAGCTTCCTTTGATAGAAGGACTCGGTGAGCATCCTTCAATGCTTGCTTTGTTAGTTGTTTATCGATCGTTTTTATTGGAATGGAATACCATTGACCTTGGGTTTGGGCTACCTAAGTTGTGTCTCGGGTCAGCTTTGAGATGAAGACGCCATGCCATTGAAAGAGGGGTTGTAGCTGATCATCTTGCTGGATATGAGCACTGTCTTCCTTCCGCATTCAAACTGTTGATGGGCATTCATAAGGCTTGGATTTATCCCTCCTTCGACCAAGGCTTAGAAAGACAAACATTTCAGTCTAATGAAAGAGCTCTGCTCACTAAATGGATCCCAAACTCACGGTATAAATTAATGTGACTCATGTAGTTTATACTATTTATTTATATTAATTATATTAGATTAAGATTTTATTAACCTAAATTTGGTACAAATTTGTGAAAGTGGCTTCTAATGGTAGCACATTACCCTTTTTTTTTTTCATAAAAACGTATAAGGTAAAATATATATTTATATTATTATGACCATACAATTATCCAAAATATTAATTAAATTAGGTTTAATGAATAGTTGAGTAATTGATTTAATAATTTATTCGTTAAGAAACGTAATCAAAATCCAAATTCAATCATTTAGGTTTAATTGATTATCAAAAATAAACTATGTAAACTGCACCTAATAATTTATTAATTAAAGAACATACAACTCAATCCATCCAAATAATCCTTTAAATCTTAATGAATTAATTTATAGATAATTGATTTTCGCATATAATCAGTAAAATAGATTATAAAAGCATCAACATTGATGCACGTGTACCTAAGGGCATCAAACCTTGAATAACCTTGCACAGAATTAAACATAATAAAGACAGAAAATTATAAAAACACTGAACACTAAACAGAAACTCAGAAAACACTTCCTATGATTCCGAGAATTCCTGTTTTCTTTCCTTAAAAATGTGTGGCATCACTCACTAAATCTTGAATTAGTCATTAATCTTCTCTATCAAAAATCAAAGAGCTACACATATTAATACTTATCATTTATATATTTTTAATCAAAATTATACATAAATCTTTCCTCCCTTTTTACAATGTATCACCATTCATTTTAAACATAAAAGACTTGGGCTTTATGGAAATTTAGGGTGTTTTCTTGACGTGCGGTCAGTAAAGATTCGTTTTTTCTTGAGCTGAAAAATGGGAAAGGTGACAGTAGTGCTGGTGTGCGCCGCGGCGGTGGCAGCCGGGGTGGCGGAGGATGAAGAAGGAAGGGAAGTGGGGGAAAACGATGGAGATATTGAAGGATTTTGAAGAGAAGTGTGCAACTCCTGCTGCAAAGCTGAAACAAGTAGCGGATGCTATGACTGTAGAGATGCATGCAGGACTTGCATCTGAAGGTGGCAGCAAACTGAAAATGATCATTAGCTTTGTGGATAACCTTCCAACTGGGTATTCAAATTTATTCTTTTGTTGTATAAATTTGGTAATCATATACTGATAAATTCATATGCTCTTTCAATACAATATCCCAAAGCTGTGTGTTCATGTTTATGCATTTTACAAGCACAATGGAAGTTTATTTTCGTTTGGTTTGATTTAATTCAACGTGGGTATTTTCATTCTGTATAAGACACATAGGTTTTGAATCTATTGTTTTATCTTTATGTTTTTGATTGTTGCTATTGATAAATCGAGGTTGTGGGTTGTTTCTTCTTCTGGTTATTTTGTAGATTCCTGTATTTTGATAACCGTATCCGATTGAAGAACATCATGAAATGTTGTTTTTCTTTGTTCTTATGAACGGTTGTTTTGGTGTTACTTAAGTTCCAAATTTTTTGTCTTTAAATCATTGGGAATTTCATTAAATACATGTTTATCTTGTTTAAATTATAAATGGACCATCCTGTAATCTTGAGTGTCTTGAATAATCTTGTGTAGGATATATAAACTTAGTAAAAAAGCCTCTGCTTCTAGTATTTGGGCCTAGATTAATTTTTATTTTTGTACAATTCTTATCTCTCTCTCAATTCTGAATGAGTTACTGCGCATTCTTATTTTCTAGGTATCCATCGCATTTTCATGCCTGAAATCTACTCTTCACTATGTCTTATTTTTGTTGCTCTAACTGCCAGTCAAACTTTTAACTTTTTGTAATGAATGAAATGGCCTAGCATTTTTGACTGCCTACTTAACATCCACATCCACAGTCAGTGTTAAATTATTCTTCCTAAGCAAACATTTCATCTCATTTAAATGTGCCTTGTAAATCAGAGATTCCAAAATTTGGTAATTCAGGCTCAACATATTACACCTATCCCTCCCACATTTTACAATATGTGCTAAAGTTATGGTAACTTATGGCATTAAGATTTTGTTGGAGCAGTAATAAATCCATTCTGTAATTACTTTACTTCAGTGCAACAACTTGCAACTTCATAAGTTAGGACTTCTTATTGCCTGGCAATATCCTTTTGTTGATGCGTTTTACTGCTAATCATCATCAAACTTTCACCTATGTTTTATTTTATCCTTAATTTTTAGTTACTGAATCAGAAATATGAAACAGAAAGTGTATATCGTACTTTTTGATATTTTATTCATATAT
>JAVXUL010159100.1:0-13502 GCA_035590515.1 Trichilia minutiflora | reverse complement strand
AGAGAGTTAATCATACTTTAAGTGTAAAATGATAAATTTAACTCTTAATACACATACACTTTTATGTACTCATCATTAAGTTCTTGGAAGAAGAACTTAAAAGGAGTTCAAGCAGTACTGAAGGTGCTAAAGATCCTGCTAAACTCAATGATGATAAAACACAGATGAAGGTGGAGTTTGAACCAGATAAGGATGAGAAACCTGAACAAGAAACTCAGCCAGAAAGTGTAGGACAGCAAAGACTTGATGAGGAAAGGTCTGAATCAAATTATAGACTCATAAGGGACAGGGAGAAAAGAGTTATAAAACCTCCTGGGATATGCTAATATGTTAGCATATGCATTCCTGGTAGCTGAAGAATTAGAGAATGATGATCCTTTGACAGTAAGAGAAGCCCTAAGTAGACCAGATGCAAAATAATGGTATGAGGCCATGGAAAAGGAGATGGACTCTTTGAGGAAGAATGAAACCTGGGAGTTAATTGAAAATCCAAGTAACAAAAAGGTGATTGAGTGTAAATAGATTTTCAAAAGAAAGGAAGAAGCAGGTGGCAAGATGAGGTACAATGCAAGGTTGGTGGCCAAGGGGTACTCACAAAGAGAAAGGATTGATTATGTAGAAATGTTTTCCCCCGTGGTGAGACATATATCAATTCAGCTGTTGTTGTCAGTTATAGCAACACATGCAATGGAGTTGGAGCAAATGGATGTAAGAACAGCTTTCTTACATGGAACTCTTGAGGAAAAAATTCTAATGAGGCAACTAGAAGGCTTTGTTGACAAAGACTTGGATAAACAAGTGTGTTTGTTGAAGAAGTCTTTGTATGGATTGAAGTAGTCCCCAAGGTAATGGAATCTGAAGTTTAATGAGTTCATAAAGAAGGCGGGATATGTGAGGAGTGAGTTTGATCATTATGTGTATTATCAAGGTTCAACCCTTGAAAACATGGTGTATCTACTGATTTATGTTGATGATATGTTGATTGCCAGAAAGAACATGATCAGAATTCATGAACTCAAGAAAAAACTCAGTTCAGAATTTGAAATGAAGGATTTGGGAGTTGCAAAAAGGACTCTGGATATTGATTTAATCAAAATAAGAGCATCAGGTGTTATCTTGCTTTCTTAAGAGAATTACCTCAGGAAGTTGTTGCAAAAGTACCACATGACTGAAGCCAAACCAGTATCAGTCCCTTTGGCAACACACTTTAAACTGTCAAAGGAACAAAAATCAGAAGCAGCTGATGACAAAATACAAATGTCAAAGATCCCATATACCAGTGCTGTTAGAAGCTTAATGTATGGGATAATATGCACTAGACCTGACTTGGCATTTGGGGTAAGTGTTGTGAGTAGATTCATGGAGAACCTAGGTGTAAAACATTGGAAGGTTGTTAAGTGGCTGGTCAGGTATGTGAAAGGGAGATTAGATCACTGTTTGGTGTATAGAAGGCAAAAGGAGAAATCTGAGTTGCTATCAGGGTTTGTAGATGCTGATTACGTAGAAGATCTGGATAGAAGAAGATCTGTGACAGGCTTTGTGTTCAAATACAAAGGATGCTTGATCAGCTGGAAAGTAACTTTGCAACGTATGGTGGCACTTTCGACCATTGAGGTAGAGTATATGGCTGTTGTAGAAGCCATAAAGGAAGCAATTTGGTTGTAAGGGATGATAGAGGAGTTGAAACTGGAAGTGTCAGCAGCTGAGTTGCATTGTGATAGACAAAGTGCTATCCAATTAGCTAAACATCAAGCCTATCATAAAAGGACCAAGCACATTGATGTTCATTTGCACTTCATAAAAGACATAATAGCTGAAGGATTGGTTAAATTATTGAAAGTACATACTAAGGAAAATATTGTTGATGTATTAACCAAAATGGTTCTTGGAGAAAAGTTCAGGTGGTGCTGTAAACAAATGAACTTGGAAGGAAAGCCTGTGTGATGCAAGTTGAGTTCAGACTTGAATTGATTGCAGAAATGTTTTATGCCTTAAAGTTTCTATAATGAAGCTAAGTACAAGAAGCTTGTTAGCTGATGGATTGTATGTAGCTGAATAAAGAGAGAGGAAATGGAAGCCTTGTTGATTTTTGGATCAAGGTGAAGATTGATGGACAATGATCCAATAACAGCAAGAGGATGCAGAGTTGTTACTGTAACAGCTGATTTTTAAACCAGGGGTGTTATAATCATTGTAAAGGAATTAGTAGTTAGTTAGCAAGATTCATTTTCTTGGTTTCTTTAATTTCTTTGTATTGGAGCTGGTGTGGCAGCTGGCACTCGAAAAGGATTATATTCTGCATTCTGATGTAAATAGAAACATGTTGTTATAATATACAGAAAAGATTTCCTCTTGAATTCTTGCTCTCTCTCTCTCTCGTTTTATTATTCTTCTTCTTATCTGATTTTGTGATCTCTCTTATTCTCTTTGTGTTCTTATTTTTTTGGTATTACTGATAAGCTGGAAAACAGATCAGAAGTTGGTGCTATGATTTTTCAGAGGCTTGCTTTCTGCTTGCATAGGTTGTGTTAAAAGGTTAACAAGTACTAAATGTGTAACATATAATGCAAGCTTATATTTTCTTGAGCATGAGAAACTAATATTACTTCTGCATCAGAAGTTTAAGATGCAATTCAAGATTATATGATTCAATTACTATTTTCAAAATAGCAATAATTTCTATTGGCACATAGCAATAGTGAAAGGGAATCTAGACTTTATACAGGCTACAAATACGTTAATATCATTGAGTAAGTTTTCAGGGATTATAGTAGCAAACCAAAGGAAAGAGATTATTTTGATATTCAATCAAATATATAGATTGACAATACCAGATTGGGATGGTGCCTCTATATTGACCATCCTATTCATGCAACTTCCTCTGGGCTTTTTACAGTATTCATCTTTCCAACACAATCTTGTGTTGCAGGATTGTTGACTCCAATGAATTTGTGTGCCTAAAAGTTCAAGAGAACTTTCAAGCACTATGTGCAGAATTTGCAATGAAAAATTCTAAATAAACTTAGGGAAAAAGCAACTTTACTTGGTAATAATGTTCTACACTTGACTAAGTAACATAATTGCCATCAACATCTGGCATTTGAATTGGATGGGGAAAATTTTGAAAAAGCACTATTGGGTCCTATGTTTTATAGAAGTATATGATGCTTGATTCATAAGGTTTGATGGTATGATCATTTGCAAAATTTTTGTCTTCTAATGGAATTATAGGTGTTAGGTCTTGTAAAGGCTAAAGAAATCCACTAACAAGCATATTAGGTCCAACCTGAGAGTTTTCATAGGGTATATTATTAGGGATCATTCTAAAGTGTCAAAACAGGTAATGCTTACTAGAATATGTGGTCTACTTGTTTCAAAATAATTAAATGAATGTAACAAATAAGAAAGATAATCAGACTCAAATATCTTACAGTTCTTGAACCATAAACCAATAAGACATGTGATCAAGAATAAATGCATTACAGCATTAGCATATTCCATTCAACAACTCAAGGTTGTCAGTCCTTTCCTAGAGTTTCTAATGTTTCTCGAACAAAAACTTAGTAATTAATACATATCAATTCTACTACAGGATATATAAGCATGATAATGATTGAATAAGTAATCAAAGTTTTAAAAAACACTCCTTTGATACTCTAACATGAGATATAATTAAAAAGAAACATTTTATTAGAAAATGCAAAATTCAAGATTACCACCAACCTATTTATAACAAACATCAATCAGATCTAATGGCTATGACATCTCAACCAACCCAAGTTCACCCTCAAGAGTTGGCACATTCTTTCATCCAATAATTTTAGGGGCAATAAAAGCAAAAAACTACATCAATAAACTTCTATAAATGAAAAGTTGTAAAAGCCAATAACAACCAATGATATCAATTTCAATGAAAACTAGTTAGAATTTCTCACAAAATGGCGAATAAATAAAGGAAGATGGAAAGGTTAATGCAAAAATTAAGGATAAACAATTCTTTTAAACCATAAAAGCTAATGAGTTAGAATATGTGAAATGGTAAATTTGACCCTATAGCAAACAATATTAAAGAGTATACAGTAGCAAAAATTTCCAAAACTTATCTTTTAGTATATCCCAATGATGTGGCATGTGAAGTGGCAATAACCAATTGAATAATAAATTTTCATAATATTCAAGATCATTTATTAGATATTACAACTAACACCATAATAAATGCCACAACATTTAAGATATACATTTTGGGATAAGTTTCTAGATGTCTTTCATCTAGAAGATCTAAATCAGAAAATACAAAGAATACACAACAAAACAGATAGTTTCAGTGTAATCAGCTTATTGTATTAAGCAAAATGGCTAATCCACTTAATAAAACCCAAAAGATTTAAAGGTACTGCTATACTTCCAATATTGCCAAAAGAATTAAAGGAAAAATGATTCCAAGATTAACTTTTTATTCTCTTTGTCATGACAAGATCCATATTTGTTGGAGATATAATTCAAAATCTACTGCAGCAAAATTTAGTAAAATCTTCTCAAGATTAGTTATGTTGTTAATAAAAATCTACAAAAATCTAAAACTATTTTCTATTTCTTTTAGTCAAAGCATTTCCTATTTTTTTTGCAATTTAGGTATTTGTAATTCTATAAATAGGCATTGGTATCGATCTTTTTTTTAGGTAATGCAATTTAATAAACATCTTCTTCACTTTCAGATATTTCTCTTGATCTGTTGATGGCATTAACTCTCCTCTTAAAACCAATCATATTGGTATTAGAGCAGGTTACTTTCATACCTTAGTTGTTTCTTCATGGAAAATAATAACAATACAGTGAGTAGAGCCTAACCTTCTATGTCGATTTTTAAAGGAGACAACTATGAGTTTTGGAGCATCAAAATGAAAATATTGTTCAAGTCATACGAGTTGTGGGACTTGGTGGAAAATGGCTACAATGATCAAGATAAGGAGATTAAGTTGAGAGAAAATAAGAAGAAAGATTTAAATGCCTTGTTCTTCATTCAACAAGCTATCCATAAATCAATTTTTTCCAAAATTCTAGCAGCCTCAATAGCAAACAAGTCCTAGACAACTTTGCAGCTGGCATTTCATGGCCCATCCATAATAATCACGGTTAAGTTGCAGATACTTAATTGTGAATTTGAAAATCTACACATGAAGAATGAAGAATCAGTATAGGAATTTTTGACCAAAGTAGAAACAATTGTCAACCAAATGAGATCCTATAGAGAAGAGGTCTCAAAGAAGATTGTTGTGACAAAGGTACTGAGGAGTTTAATTCCTAAATTTGACCATATGGTTGTTGCTATTTAGGAGTCTAAGAATCTGCCTACTTACTCTTGTAATGAGTTAATGGGCTCCTTACAATCTCATAAAGCCAAAATCAACTAAATAAAAGAAAAGAATAAAGAAAAGGCATTTCAGGCAAAAGGATAAGGCTCAAACGAGCATGAAAAAGTTGTAGGTCGAAGAAGAGACAGGATAGGATTTTGAGGGAAGAATTCCAATCGTGGTAGAGAAGGAGGCAGAGGATCTGAGCAAAGACTCAATAGTAATACAGGCAACATTCAATATCATTGCAAGAAAAATGGACATGTGAAAGCTTGTTGCTAGTTTAAAGATAAATATGCAAATTTTGTAGAAGAAGCCGATGAAGAAAGCAAATTCTTTATGGCATATTATAACACAATTGACAAACAAATTAAAGAGTGGTTTGTAGATATTAGGTGTTCCAATCATATGACAGGCAAGAAGGCAATCTTTAAGCAACTTGATGAGAATCAAAAAAGGAAAGTCAAATTGAGAGATGATCAAGAAATACAACTTGAAGGGAAAGGAATAGTAGACATTAAAACTAGTCAAGGTAAAACAAAGCTTTTATATGATGTTCAATTTGTTCTTGGCACATAATTTGTTGAGTTTTGCACAATTAATTGCTAGTGGATACTTAATTACCTTTGATAATGAAAAGTGTGACATTAAGGACAAATAATCAGGTCCAGCGATTGTAAATGTTCTAATAACCAAAAACAGAATGCTTCCACTTGAAGTCTCCATTGTGGAAGATTTTACCTTGGTAGTTGGAGAACAAAATAAGTCCAAATTGTGGCATCTTCAATATGGATACTTGAATGTGAAAGGATTATAACTACTAAAAGAAAAAGAAATGGTTTATAGATTACCAAAACTTCAAACACTGGGTATGTGTGAGGGATGTATTTATAGCAAACAGATTAGGAAGTCATTTCCTATAAGGAAGGTTCGAAGAGCCAAAACAAGACTTGAACTAATTCATTCAGTCCTATGTAGTCTTATGAACACAGAGTCATTGAGAGGTAGCTATTACTTTCTTCTATTCATAGATGACTTCAGCAGAGTAAGTTGGGTATATTTTCTAAAATCCAAATAAAAAACATTTGAGAATTTCAAGAGATTCAAAACACTGGTTGAGAAGCAAAGCAGTACCAACATAAATTACTTCACATAGACAGAGGCGGTAAATTTTATTTAAAAGAATTCAATAATTTTTGTCAAGAAAATAGAATTCAACACGAGCTAACAACACCATATACACCAGAGTAGAATGGATTGGCAGAATGTAAAAACAGAATGGTGGTGGAGATGGCAAGAAGTCTGTTGAAAGAGAAAGGACTGCCAAATTCATATTAGACAAAAGCTATCGTAACAACAATGTATTTGTTAAATCTCTTTCTAACAAAAGAAATTTGAAATTGCACTCTATATGAAGCATGGAAAAGGAGTAAACCAATTGTAAGCCATTTAAAAGTTTCTGGTTGCATTGATTATGTTTTAATAAATCCTTAAAATCATCAAAAACTAGATAAAAAATTAGTGAAATGTATTTTCATTGGCTATTGTTCTGAGTCCAAAACATATAAATTGTATAACCCTGTTACTGGCAAGATAATTGTCAGTAGAAATGTAGTATTTAATAAAAATGTAGGCTAGAACTGGAGTAATAACAGTGACAACGAGGAAGATCAATTAAGGAAATAAACTCAATCTTAATTAATTCACCAACTTCTACCCCCACTGAACTCAGCCCAGCAAACACACCAAGTGTAACCTCAAGTTCAACAAGTGAATCTTCAGAGGAGACACCATCAAGAAAACTCAAATCACTGAGGGAAATCTATGAATCAAAGGAATTTGCTCTATTAGCTCTAGACCTACAACTTATAAGGAGACAGTAGAGAAAGAGAAGTGGAAAAGGCAATGAAAGAAGAGCTTATGTTCATACAAAAAAACTCAACCTGAGAGCTAGTAGACTTGCTTGATTGAAAGAATGTAATAGGCTTAAAGTGGATTTTCAAGAAAAAATTTGATACATATGGAAGTGTTCAAAAGCATAAGGTTCGATTGATTGTAAAATGATACTCTCAGCAAGAGATTGATTACGTGGAGACATTTTCCCCGATGGCTGATGAGTATATAAAAGTGTATGCGTAAGGTTTAAATTCATCATTTTACACTTTAAAGAATGATTAACTCTCTCCATTTATGCATATTTCTAGTCTTTGATGTAAAATTTACTTTGTTTATAATTTTAGTTAATTTGGTTTTAGTGCAGTGAATGTAAAAAGGGCATAACTTTTCATCTAGGAGAGCTATTGAAGTGAATCTTGATCTATTGGAAAGCTACCTCATTGGGATAAAGCTTTTATATTTGATCCAACCATCAATTCGAGATCTAAGGTATACTTTTAAAACCATCAATTAATGAGGTCATCCATGATGTTTTTGTGGCGGCTGGAAGATTTCAACTTCAATTGTCAAAGTTTTCAACTTAATTATCAAATATTACAACTACCTACTTTGACATTTGGCTCTCATGTTTACCTATAAATAAGAAGACTATTTTGTGTTCTAAGGAGGAAATAGATGTAATAAAATTAATTTATAATGAAATTTTGTTCTCTCATCTTCATGTCTTTCTAAAGAACTAGCTAAAGCTAGGAGTTTGATACTAAAGATGTATAGTATTTTTTTTAGATCCCATCTTTGTTTTTAATGTTAAAGTTCTTTTGATTAATTGCATATCAATGTTTTGAAAAATATTTTTAAGCATTTAAACTCTCTGATTTTTATGTAGACATTTGGCACATTGAATGCTTAGAAAAACTTTTTTTGATTCATTGTAGACATATGGCACAAAAAATTCTTTGAGCATTAAATGTCTTAAATGTTTTTCTTACATTTTTTATCAATTAATTTAGAGACATTCTTTTAATCAAATATTGATTTTTTTTAAAAAATATATTTTTTATGTATTAAACAATTTTCATCTTCCGATTGGGATAACTCTTTAGTTAATCTCAATTGAGTTAAATAAGGGATCTAGTTTACTTTCATCATTCTAAAATATCAATTTCCAAAGCCTTAGTGTTTTAATTTATTTTAATCTTTATTTGGTAATTCCTTTTTTAAAACCAATCCATCATTTATTCTACCTTTATTATTGAACTTTGGCTTGTACATAACCCAATTAAACTCTTAGAAAAAATATTCCTTGTGGATACGATACTTGGATTCACCGAACTATACTATAATAAGACTATCTATACTTGGGTACAAAATCTAATTGATATCAATTTTTTGGCGCCGTTGTCGAGGAGTAAATTAACTAAGATAAAATTGGCCTTATGAAAGGCTAAGCCTTCTACAACTTTTATTTTTACTTATTTACTTTCTTGCACTTTACTTTCTTGTAATTTATTTACTTGTTATTTATTTTCTTATAATTTAATTATTGTTATTTTTATTTATGTTAAGGGGAAGGTTTTGCCACCTCTTTTCATAATCTTATATTGTTTATATTTTTTTTAAGGGGAAGGCTTTGCCACCTCTTTTATATTATTGTCTTGTTTATATTTTTTTTAAGGGAAAGGTTTACCACCTCTTTTATATTATTGTGCTAACATTTTCTTTTGTTAATTTATAATTGTTGTGTGTTTTATTTTGTTTATGTTCAATTGGTATCATAATCCACATTCGGGGCATTTGGTGAAAGGTAATTCTCAAACTTTCTTTGGCAATTTATTTGATTCATCTTCATCATCATATACTTCTAGCATCATGGATGATAATCAAAGCATTCAAGGAAGAATTGAAATCCTCCATTGAGAACCATGTGTGAATATTTATGACCTCCTCAACATTCTACTCCTTCTTATTTCATTTAATACAAATAACTTTAGATTTAAGCCAGGGATGATTCCTTTGCTTCCTAATTTCTATGGCTTAGAATCTAAAAGTTCTTACTTGTATTTAAAAGAATTTGAAAAAATTTGCATAATTTTTAATGATCAGACATGTAGTGAAGAAATTTTTAAGCTTAAGTTATTTCTTTTTTCATTAAAAAATGAAGCTAAAACTTGGCTTAATCTTTAAGATCTAGATCAATTGAAACTTAGAATAAAATGTAAGTAGAGTTTTTGAAAAAAAATTTTCCAATTCATAAAACAAATGCTTTCAAAAGACAAATTCAAAAAAAAATTTCGAAAAGAAAATAAAACATATTTTCAATGTTAGGAAAGATTTAAAGATTTGTTAAATTCATGTCCACATCATAGTTTTGAAAAATGGCACACAATTAGTTTTTTCTATGATGGTTTAACATCCGAGACCAAAAATTTGTTAAAACCATGTGTAATACAGAATTTTTGGAAAAAGATCTAGATGAAGTATTAGATTATTTAGATCACTTGACTGAAAAGTCACAATCTTGGCACACCGCTAGTTCTTCCCAAAATTCAATTAGATCTAATCTAGTTAATTCTAATGGAGAAAAATATAATTTAAGTCAAAAAGATGATTTAAATACTAGGGTTGCTAGTTTAGCAAGAAAGATTAAAGCCATAAAACTTAGAAAAGCAAAAGAAGTTAAATTCATTAAGCATGAAGAAGTTTGCAATATTTGTGATAACATTAAACACTCAACAAATGAATGCTCAAACCTTCCAGTGCTCAAAGAAGCCATACATGAACAAATAAATGTCATAAATTATGCCCAGAAGCCTTACCCATCTCTATACTCCAACACTTATAATTTAAATTGGTGAAATCATCCAAACTTTAATTAGAGAAATAACCCTAATGCTCAAACAACCCAACCACAAAGGCCTTCCAATCCTCTTTCATATAATCAGTCAAAGTTAAAAACCCTTGAAGAAACCATACATGCATTCATTGAAAAGTAAGAATCATTCAACAATCAAATAGCTCAATCATTAACTAATTTGAAAGATACTCTTGCAAAATTTGCATAAGCACTTAGCATTCATGAGAAAGGTAAGTTTCTAACTCAATCACAGTCCAACCCCAAAAGCCAATCAAATTCAAAAGTTGACTAGCACATAAACCAAATTAAATCAGTTACCATTCTTCATAGTGATAAGATTGTTAACAAGCTCATTCTTGATACGTGTGAGAAAGAGAAATGAGTAAGGAAAGGGATGAGAAACTTACATCTATTGTAGATAAGACTGAACCAACACTTGCCCCACCATTCCCTCATGCATTAATCTCTCTAAAGAAACCAAACCACAACTCAGAAATTTATGAGATTTTTAAACAAGTCAAGATCAATATTTCATTGTTAGATATGATCAAACAGGTACCCTCCTATACCAAATTTTTTAAAGATATATGCATAGTAAAAAGAAAATTGAATGTGAAAAAGAAAGCTTTTCTAGCTAAACAAGTAAGTGCAATTCTTCATAATAATAATACAATAAATTACAAGGATCCAGGTTGTCCAACAATTTCATGCATTATTGGAGATCATAAAATTGAATAAGCTTTACTTGATCTTAGTGCTAGTGTAAACTTGCTTCCATATTTAATTTATCAACAGCTTAACTTAGGTGAGTTAAAACCAACATCTGTGACTTTTTTACTTATCGATCGATCAGTGAAAGTGTCAAGAGGAATCCTAGAAGATGTGTTAGTTCAAATTGATAAATTCATTTATCCGGTGGATTTTATTGTTTTGAATACATAATATGTGAAAATAGGTAATACAATTTCAGTTATTTTAAGATGTCCATTTTTAACAACTTCTAATGCTTTAATTAATTATAAGAATGGAGTTATGAAGTTATCATTTGGCAACATGACATTAGAGCTCAACGTTTGTAATATGTGCAAGAACCCATACATTGAAGAAGATGATGAAAATGAGGGAGATAGCATCATTAAAAATATTGTAGAAGACCAATTTCAAAAAGGGAATTTTTCTGATCCTTTAGAATCATGTTTAGTTAATTTATATAAATCAACTATGGAATTAGAGTCTAGTGTTTTTAATATATGTTCATTACTTAATTGTGCATAGGATATGGAAAGCAAAGGATGGAAGCCATGTTATAAAGATTTAAAATAATTAAATGCCAACAAACAAAGTGAAGTACTCAAGTAAGATTTAAAGACTCTACCGAAAGGATTAAAGTATGCTCACTTTAGAGACGAATATATTTTTTTAGTTATCATTTCTCCTACTCTCATATATAAAAAAGAAAGAGCTATCCACCCTATTTTTGATAGTAAGGGGATAAGCTCAACATAGGTAATGCCTATAAAATTTAGAATTACAACAATCAAAAATGAAAAAGGTAAATCATTTTCAACGTGAGTATCTAGAAAATTAAATGCTTTCATTACAAAATATCTTTTTTTTATCATTTTTTGACCAGATTTTAGGAAAGATAATAAGTCATCTTTACTGCTATCTTTTTAATGGTTATTCGAGTTTTTATCAAATTCTCATTGCACGATGGACTTGTAACAAGCAATGTAATTTGTTCAGAATTTTTTAATGATCAAGAAGATAAAATTTAATTCACGAAGGATGGGCTGAGTAAGGAGTCTTTAGATGATATTCTATTGACTCTTAAGACACATTCTTGTGGATCCATGCAAGGATAACTTCTTAAATTATGGGATTTATTTTTGATGAGCATGAACGATATCATCTTAGGAATCTGACTATAAACGACCTTGTTTACCAGTTTTTAGGAAAATTAGATGGGAAGCCTATCCCTGACCCATAAGGGCATTCAAGCCGTTACTGGATGTAAAACTAGAGGAAGATGTGAGCTACAATCAAAACTACCAGTAAATAAGTGTGTTTCTTTTATTTTTATTTGTGCGCTGTTCTTTTTGACTTTTATGTGTGCTTACTATTTATTTTTTGAATTTTTACTGCTTATTTTCAAACCAGTTGTCATTTTAGTTAGGCTACCTATATAGATGTCATTATATTATTTCCTTTTCCTCCATAAATATCTATAATCACTCTCGAAGTTCAGCCTAATGTAAAAATAAAAAATATCCCAATTCATTAGATTCGTAGTTTATATGTCTTTTGCGGGTCTAATTCTGGAAAAGATACAGTGTTTGTTAATGCAGCAAGCAATCTAGGAAGGGTATTATCCGAGAGGAGAGTTCATTTGGTCTATAGGGGAGGTAGCCTTGGGTTAATGGGATGTGTGTCCTCAGATGGATTTGTAGGTGACAGTCAAGTTCTAGGTATTATTCCTATACCTTTAACTGAGGGAAGAATTACAGGGATGACAATTGGAAAGGAGCTTAAAGTAGCTTCTATGCACGAACACATTATTAGAATGATCTATAATTTTGATGCCTTTATATGCCTTCCAGGTAGTTTTAATACTTTGGAAGAACTTTTTCAAGTTGCTTCTTGGGCCCAACTGAATATTCACCAAAAACCTATAGGTCGGTTAAATGTTAATAATTTCTTTGATAACTTATTGTCTTTTCTTGATAAAACTGTGGAACAATATTTTATCTCACACTTAGCGCGATGAATCTGAGTCACTACTTCAACTCCTGATCAGTTGATTGATAAATTAGAAAGCTTCATCTACAAGCCTGATCTAACAATAGCTCAGATAAATTGGTTTGGGAAAGAAACCAAAAAGCATAAACTAGATTTGATGCTCTGACTGTAAATTTTTTATTGTTTGATTAAAAGCAAGGTTTTTTTATAAATAAATAATTGAATTAGAATATATTTATTAAATATTGGTTGTTAACCCTTGTAGAAAAATATGTATTGCATATTTTTCTTTTTAGTAAAAGCTAACTCAGGTGATATCTTCTATACTTTATCTTTCTATATTTAGACATTGAGGATAACGTCTCAAATTGATTGGGGGGAAGGATAGTTGATATTACATATTGTGTTTTCTATGTGTTGTTTTTGTGTGTGTTAAAAAAAGAGTGAGAAGATTCACTAATAGTGTTCGATTTTTATAAAGATGGCTAATTAAAGGATTTTTTTCTTCCTTCAATCCTTGAGACGCATTTTAGTAGTGTCATTTTTCAAGCGAATAATTTTTATGTTTGTGTTATCATTTGGCCTTGTGATGAGTACATAAAAGTGTATGTATATTAAGAGTTAAATTTATCATTTTACACTTAAAGTATGATTAACTCTCT
>JAVXUL010159089.1:0-13503 GCA_035590515.1 Trichilia minutiflora | reverse complement strand
ATCACGTTCTCAAACGTGATACCCATGTTTATGCTCTTGTGACATGAGACTCATCACCCAACTATTAATATCAAATACTAATCATTGGCAGCAACAAAATATGTCGATCATGTAATGTCATTATCCCTGATGACACCACCTCAATCAGGAACCAATTTTGAATGTATTTAAATTAAAGATTCTGTTCTCATGTCTATAACTCATTATAGATAGAATATCAACAAATAATATATATAGAGATATACCTCGCATCAATTAGAAAATAAAATAAATAGCAACTGAACGGAATTTAAGATACTGAAAATGTCATTTTATTAATTGTAAATATTTTTACAAATAATTACAAAGATTATATACAAAGAAATAGTGACCTTGAACTATATGACACGATTAGTTCTAGGGCATATCTCTAACAAGGACTTGATAGTATTGCTGGTTTTTGCATAATGGAAAGATCTTTACTTCATCAGCATCAAATTAGTGATAGAAATGGCTTTCGGTGACAGAGAAATTCTGTCACTAAATATGCTTTATGATAGAAAATTTTATGTTGTCAAAGTCAAAGCCACTACGAGGTGACAGAAAATATTCTATCACAAATCATTTCGATCACTAATTAGTGATAGAACGTTTTTCCACGTGGTAGATGATACGATAAAATATTAGTTTATGTGGCAAATGACATAAGCAATTTTTGAAAATTGAAAGCTATTCTTGATTTCTGAAATTTGGCTATGTCTTAATAGCTTAGATGCCAATAGAGTTTAATAATAAGTCTTCTTTTGAAGAGCATATAAAATATTAAACCAATAGCATATGAATAATCGATAAGTATGAGATTATTTGATAACCTCAATAAATAGAGAGTTACAAATTATACACAAGAATGTCTCAAGTGATTGTGGAATATTTTTTGTTTTACAAGAGTTGTATTATGAGACTTCGCAAGTCATCGATTATGTGTTATGTACTTCCCTCTTTAGTATAAGGTTAAGAGAGAGATTCTGCCAGATGATTATATCATAGAGATGATTAATATCATCGGATAATTGAACATTTCATGTGTAGTTATAGTGAACCACTTCAAGGTGAATTTGATTCTCCAATCTCACCCTCAAAGTTATAAAGTGTTTATGATAAGTAATATCTTGAACAAAATTGAGCAATCTCTTTTTGAGTTGCTTGATAAGCTTCAAGAGTTCTATTATTAGAACAATTAAGGAAAGAGACAAAGTAAATATCCTTGAGGCTTTAGTTAGTTGAACTAACATAAGGTCTAAGATGCAATAATTATTAGGCTCAAAAGTTGAACATAATAAAACAAAAAACTTTATAAAAGTTCTAACTAAGTTTGAAAAAGCCAAAATATTGAAAAGAAAAATGTTTCCACTATGATAAGGGAGAACATTAGTAGAGAAATTATTCTCTATCCTTCGATAGTCTTATAAAGACTTATAAAAGTAGAAATATTTGTAAAAGTGAGTAAATGTTATTCAATAAAATCCATTACTGTTATAAGAATCCAATAATATCTCAAATCTTCTTTTAAGAGTAAAACTGAGAGTGCTAAGGAACTGTTAGAACTCATACACATGAATGTATGTAGACCATTTGGTACCTAAGCAAGAGTTAGTTTTAAATACTTTATTACCATTGTTGATGAAATATCACGGTATAGATATATGTACTTAATGAAATACAAAATTGAATCCTTTGAAAGGTTCGAAGAATTCAAGTATGAAGTAGTATAAACTAAACTGGAATGAGTATTGATGTTTTGCAATAAGATCGTGGAAAGAATACGTAAGTACAATTTTTGTAGAATTCTTATATTGTAATGGAATGATATCATAGTTAATTCATCTTTATACACTTTAACTGTATAGTGTAGGGTAAAGGATGAATCATACTTTATTAGATATAGTATGATCCATAGTAAATATAAAAGTTTTACCAACAACCCACTGTAAAGATTCTAAATAAATTTTTGTCAAAAATTTATTCAATATTCTGTATATGATATGGAATGCATTAAACCCCAATAATAATATTATATGATAATTTAGGGTTGTCTAATTTATATTAAACTAATTACTATTGATAAGCTGGATATAAAATCTAAGAAGGGTTGATTATAGCTATCTCCTGAAGATGGTTGATGATATTATTTTTCCATATAGTCTAATCAAAGAAGTTTGATTAGTTAAATTGCACACTTCTTAAAAGAATAGTTCTTAGAAGAAGTTGATGCAAAGGAAAAGTCCTTGGAATAAAGATACATATAATCAGTAAACTTCAGTAATAAATTTTAACTTAGGAATATTCTAGTGTTTTGTAACTTATAATGTGATACAAACTTCTTCACAAGTAGAATTTTGATTCGTGCTTAGTGAAAAAAATAAATCATAATAATGATTCTAGAAATTATGAGAAGCAATCCTAGATAGGGTTTTAGAAAAATGACTAAAGGTAATGGATGGATAGGTAGAGACCTATAAAACATATCTGATAACACAAGGGTATACCCAGAAATAATCATTAGATTATGGGAGACTTGTTTATCGATAGCCATGATTAAATTCATCCAAATTTATTTAGTCATTATAGCATACCGTGATTTAGATATCTGACAGATGGTTATTAAAACATAATTCTCAACAGGGTTTTGAGAAAAAAAATTTTCATGATACCAACCTATAGGGTTGGTATCCACTGTAGATAAAAATAAGGTATGCAAGTTGTATCGATCTTTTTATGCATTGAACCAAGTTTCTCAGAGCTGGAATAATTAATTTGATACTATGATCAAATTATTTGGTGTTTAACTAAAACCCAAATAAACCTTGTGTTTAATATAAGGTTATAGATCACTCTATGACTGAGGTAATAACTAGTTATACAGAACCTTCTCAATCAAAGATCTAGGAGAAATTACCTATGTTCTTGGTAAACGCATCTATAATGATAAATCAAAAAGAACAATATGATTATTCTAATAAATTATACATAGTAAAAATGTTGAAATTATTCAACGTTGAGAATTCTAAGAAAGTTATCTTATCCTTCTTTTATAGTCTTAATCTTTCTAAAGCTTTTGGTCTAAAGATTGATGAGTGGCACAGTGGATGCATAATTTACCTTATGTTCTAGCTATAGGTAATGTACACAAATCTATATACAAAGCATGATATATATATATATATATATTAGAAACTACAAAAGAGGCTATTTGGATACTTAAGTTTATATCTAAAGTAGGTGTGGTTCCCAATAAAGGTTATTTGATAACCATACTTTGTGATAATATTAGTATTATTGTATAGATCAAGGAACCAATGACATTCCAAAAAGCCTGATTGAAATTTAGTGCATATATCATATTTGAGAGAAATAATTGGTGCTGGAGAGATATTGATAAAGAAAATAAATTCAGTAAACTTTGTTACTAACCCATTGACTAAAGTGATGACATTGAAGCAACAAGACCAACATCTTGTGAAGATGGGTATATGATACCACACAAATGGCTTTAGTGTAAATAGGAGATTGTTAGTGTATACCCTAAAAATCATTCGTGTTATCAGTTTCTAAGATTATTATTTTAATAATAATAAAAGAAATAATTCTTTATTCACACATTTAGGTTGCTTTATTTATTATATCATGCTAGACAATAAAGTAAGTGTGTGAATAGTCAAGATAATTGTTAATTAGTAACTAGAATTATCAAACTTGTTCTCTACGTAAGTGGTTTTGACTAGGTATCAATATCGTATAGTAGGCATACTGAATACCGTCTAAAGATATCATGAGTTGATATAAGTAGGCTAACAATATGAGTATTGTTATAAGAGCATTACTATAGATTTATAGTTTATGAACTATTTATTGAACATGGTTAATCAATGATAAATCACATGATATGCATATAGTTAATGATTTATCGGTGAATTGTACTAGTGTATGAATTGAACCTTGTATAAATACTTATAGTTTATATGGTGTATAAGTACAGGGCTAGTCACGACTTGTCCAAGAAATCAATTTGATTATACGTTATTCATATAGGAGTTCGATTAACAATTAAGATGGGATCTGTTGGCTCATACAATAGGATTATGAGTTTCCACTGGCTTTATCCTAATTTGAGTTCCTATACGAATATTGATAGATGTCTGAAACAAAGTCTCTAACTAGAGCTAAATAAAAGCCACATGAAGGAGTTCATGGTGGCATGTTCAGGATATATTAATCGATAATTCATAAAAGATCAAATTTAAAATATTGACACGCATTGAATCCTAATTTGATTAGGATATGACAATAAAAAGATGTTATCCATATATTACATACAATCGAAGTAAGGTTTGATGAAGAATTACTTCATTATGAGTTAGAGACTATAACATATTGCTAGATACTAACTATAGTCGATGAGTTTCGAAATGTTTGAAAATGACTCATGGCTAATTCACTATGAACCTTCATGGTCACACTAAAATCCTTATGTAATTGGAAGCTATTCTCGAAAGAGAAATTATTCAAAATGAAGGCTAGTACCTTTCGGAATAATAAAGGGGTCGAATACTATATATATAAGGATATATATAATTATAATTCTTTAAAGAGTTAAAGAATAAATCACAAAATAAGTATATTTGTAACTTATGGTAAGTTAATATACTTGGTTGTCATTTTGATAATAAAGGTTAAGTGGTAAATGTCACCATTGATTTATGAAATCATTAAATCAAATTAATTAATTTAAATTAACTATTTATTTTCTTAATGGTTAAGAAAATAAATAATTAACTAATGATAATTTGATAATTGTGCCATGAGTGATGGAAAAGTCAAAATTAATTAAATTTTAATTAATTTAATTTTATTTCTTTAATTGTTAAAAGATAATGTTAACTTTTTCATTTAATTTTATATGATGAAGAGCCTAATATTTGGAGCCATATGATTGGTCCAAATGTACCAATTTTGATTAGCTATGAAAAGATAATTATCAAATTTCATTAAAATAGAAAATGACAGGAAAAGGTGAGGTTCTTCTTTCTCTTGCGAAGGGGAATGTTTGGCCACTAAGAAAATGGAAGAAAAATTGTTTTCTTCAATTTTCTAAGAAGAAAATTGTTTCTTCATGCTTTCTATATACTTGGATAGTGTAGATTGAAGAGGTTACATATGTTTGTAGCTCAATTCATCAGATTCAAGCTTGAAGATGGCCATATCTTCTAGAGTGAGAAGACACTATAGATAGAGCTTAAAGAAGCTTTGATCAAGAGGATTTGATCCTCAAGTTAGTTTCTAATTATGGGTCCAAAAACCATCAATGAAAAACTGTTATGTAGATATGCTTCGAGGTGACAGAAGACGGATTGGTTTTCTGGATAACAAGGGAAGAGGTGTAAAGATACTCTTCTGTTTACATACATATATGTAAATGATTTAAATTTGTTGAAATTTTAAGTTTTCATAGAATTAGCATCAGTCTTTCAATGGTTTTTTCGTACTTCTATACATTGGTTATAACCCCGCACTTGAAGGAGAAAGTGGTTTCACCTCCATCCTAACAGTTCGTTAATTATTTATAGTTATCATTTAATTATTTTTGTAAAGTTTGATATAGTAATTTAAAAGTTGAATCAATCAACACTGCTAACTATTATATCCCCGATACTTTTATAATATACAAATTTAAAAACTTTTTTCTTTTATAGTATATGATTTTATATTATATTAGTAACATTATATATTATATTTAATTAATTAAAAATCTCTCTTGTAAATGCTTATATTCTTAAAATTTTAATAATTTTTTATTTTATGTATAATTATTAAAAAGATAATTTGTCAGACCCTGATCCAACATATATCCAAAACTGACATTCTTTTTTTTTTGAATAACTAGTATAAATGTTTTCTCAAATTCTCCAGTGAACTCAAGTCTTTATAATTATGTAAGTCGAGTATAAGAAAATACTTGAAAATCCTTGAATTTGCACGCCATCACCATCTTTTAAATTCCTTAGTCAAATTGGATGAAACTGAAACTGAAACTGTGAAGGAATGAGTATACAGTAGTACACTCAGTGAATAGATATAACTTTATGAATTAATTAAACTTTAGGAACAGAAAATCTCAAGCTTTATGAAATCGGGGATTATCAATAGTACTGTTATCAACTTGACCATACAGTGATTGGTATGAAAATCAGAGTCATTAATAATAATCATCCATCTAAGCACCTATTAAGCCTGGACCTTCAAGGTCTCATATTCATACCTGTTATAAAAAATAATAGATTATTCAATCTCAGCCTATCATACCCATTATTTCTATACTCTCTCGGCACACAAGACTAGAATCACCATCATCATTATGCAAGGGTGGACTCAAAACCATCTATATGTGAAGCTGGATTCTTTCTGCTTAACATATATTTTTGGCACAATAGGCTTTTAAAATCACCTTAATACATACTCAAGGCATAAATATGGCTATCCTAGCATGATATCAATAATTTCAATTATTGCTCTCTAGCCTTAATCATAGAAAGATTCTCATTTTAGTAGTTAACTCTGCATCAATCATTCTATAAAGATGAAGATTAGCTCTAATATATTGATTTTACCATCGGCCTCTACGCCTAAATCATATAAATCATGTTGTAAAACCATTTAAACCTCATTTGACATAAGACAACCATTTTTATTTTGAGAATAAATTGTTTTCAAGTGTAAAATCTCAAATAAAATGTAACCTACTCTGTGGTCTAATAGATTTCCCTCCGTAGGATAATCTTCACCTCGTAGAGCTATCAAGAATAATATACTCTGTGGTTTATTAGATTTTCTTCCTTGGGATAATCCTCATCTCGTAGAGCTAATCGACAATATCATACTAGATGTTCTTATCTTGAATACTCGCTGGTCTATTAGATTTTCAAATATTGGACAATCCTCACCTCATCGAGTATTACATCAATACTAGCTCATACGATCGAAAACAAGAGAAATGACTCCATAGCTCAAAATCAAACAAAACCTAATTCACTAATCCCAGCTCACAAGATCATATGAATAATATAACCAATACTATCACACAAGTATATAAATCATTTCAAACTAAATCAAGATAACATACATTAAATCTTGTATGCTTACTTCTGTGATCCTAGTCTCGTATGACCTATCATTAAATACCTATCAATATCTATATATCTATATATCTATATCTATATCTATCTATCTATCTATTTATCTATCTATCTATCTATCTATCTATCTAGATAGATAGATAGATAGGTATTTAAATTAGTCTAATAAGCTAACTTTATTTAGACTATTGGATTTTACCCATCCTACCTCGGACTGTATGGTCAATCCTCACTCATACTATAATCATTTCATCAGAAAATCAATTCTAATATCAAACCTTTATCAATCTCTAAGATCCCACCCACTTTATTTTGAGCTTCATAAATGATCCGTAACTAGACAGAAAATATATACATAGGTAGATAGTATACTATATAACATAGAAATATTGGATCCCACTCATCCGTGCAATCCATTCCTAGGTCTATTAGATTTCACTCATTCTATCTCAGACTGTATGATCAATCCATTGCTGGAGCTATTGGATTTCACCCATCCTATTTCGGACTATATGATCAATCATCACCCTTGGTCTATTGGATTTCACCCACTCTACTTTGAGTTGCATGGTCAATCCTCAACCAAATAAAAACTAAAACAGTGGCTCATAAGACCGTAAATTCAATCTCAATGGCTGATAATGCCAAATCCATAAAACTACGATGTACAAGGCTAATTAATCAAACCATGGCACCCAAGACCAATATAAGAGATCGTGGCTTCTAATGCCAAAACAACAATATTAGCACACAAGTCCAATATAAATAATTATGACTCCCAAGGCAACAACATTGGCACGCAAGGCTAATATAAATAATTAATTTATAAAATATTAACATTTAGGCCATTAACCCTAATCAAACATGCCGCAAGTCAACTATCATCTCATGATAAAACATAATAGACCTTTAGCCTCAAGCATATACATAATCAACAAATCTCAAGGGTTGTCTATGTCTACCATAAACAAGAGATCATCCTGATTACTACACAACAATTATAACCATCGCCTCCTCATTATGATTATATCATAGTTTCTATTATCCTAAGATATGAAATATAAGTTTTTCAATAAAAACTTTATAGAGTAAAGAAGATAAAGGCATATCCACTTACGTGTAGGGAGGGTGTACACTCCCTATAACTTTTCCACTTTATTCCTCAAGCCTTTACTCTAGCATTCGATGCCTTAATGTGAGCTTAAAAGAACACTCTCTTCATTTCTAGCAGCAGATCTCATATTTTCGTCAAAACCTCCGTGTTACTGTTTTGATGAATTTTTCAACAAAGCATGATCGAAATTGGGTTCTCCTCATTGACATGAGTTCAGTGATGCAAATAGCATGGCAAATAAACAAGTGTTTATGAAGTTACGATCAAATAATTTTTCTCTCTTTATTGTATTTTCTTTCTCAAAAATAGGAGAGACAATAATGGAGGAAAAATAATTCCGCTCTTGCCCTTGGCTTTTATTTATAATGCTTAAGTATTTACCAAATTATCCTAAAAAATTTAGAAGAGAGAAGATTCTAGAGACGACAAAATGGTTTTTTCACTCTGTCAAAATCTGTCGATACGTGCAGATCTGGAGAAAGTATCAATACTTTCCTTCAAAGTATCGATACATTCTATTATAGGGCTCAGAATATTGATACTTTCTTCCAAAACATTGATACTTCTTTATGCTGATATAAAAAATATCAATACGTTCTCTCAAAGTATCGATACATACTGCGAAAACATGATTTTCATGTCAAAGTATCGATACTTTTATGCCAAGTATCGATACTTTCATGTAAGGTATCGATATTGACCTCCAAAAATGGTTACAACATGAAAAAGTTCGTCCATGTATCGATACTTTCATGAAAGTATCGATATTTGGTAATTATCATTCGGATCCCTGAGAAAAATCACTCTGTTTGACAAATATCACTCAGATTCTACTTGTTTCGATGCTATTTGCTCTTTCATTCGAAGTTGGATTTCACTTTGTTTCTTTCTATGGAATCGTCTTTCTACCCTCTTTCAGTAGAAACAAATATTATATCAAAACTCCATCTCTATCAATGTAAAATTAGGTCGGAAATATAGGTGTCCACCCAAAATTCTTATAAAAAATCTGACAACAACTTGGTTAATTATTGACTTCGATTCTCTCTCATCTGACCTCGAATTTAACTCAAATTTAATTCATTTCATTCGTATTTGAGTCCTCTTTCATTATAAACAAATGGCTCATCATTTGAATTTTTCAATCCATAAATATTTAACTTAGAAGCTCAGGTGCATAGTAAGAACCTTATGAACACTTTTTAAAACTTATCAAATCACTTAGAAATCATCACTACAGGCCTATTAACCAATAATACGACAGAATACAAAGTTTCTCAAAATAATAAGGTATTCTTTTAGGGTAAAATACCAAAATACCCTTGAATAAAATGCGGGTATTACATAATTTTTGTTAAAATTAAGTATAATGTTCACTTTTCAAAATAATAAATAAATAATATTGTTAGTATGATGTTATAATATTTTACACCTAAGTATTATTTAAATTGTTCTTCAATGTGATATCCATCTCAATTTTTGTAAAGTTTGATCTAGTAATTTTTTTAATTTTAATAGTTGATATTTTAGTTGTTATATGATATCAAGTATAATATAAGTATTTTATTATTATTTTTTTATTACCGACCATGCTCATTCCTTACTAGTCCACATTTCTATAAATAAATTGAAATACAATATAAGCTATATTATTTTATATAAAACTATAATATATGAAATAGAAATAAAAAATACTTAAAAATTTTTGTCTTACATAATTTAATCCATTATAAAAGAACAATTTTAATAAAAGTTTAAAAAAAAATGTACATCATATTATCTATTGATGTAGGAAATTATTAACGTGATGTTGAAATTGGAAGACAACTGAAGTTTTTTTTCTTTACAAAAGGTATGTAAAATCATTACTCTGGATATTTTATAGCCGACAAAGAATCTGTATTTAAACTAAAAAAATTTGAAATCTATAACTTGTCTTCACTTATCACTTTAACTTTACTTTATTAAAGAAGAAAAATACTAAAAGATTTTTTATATTTTCTCTATTTTTTTGTAATGTGTATAACATTAATAATTCCTCATTTATGTTCTAAATTCATTTTCTTGATTTTTTGGTCTTGTTATACATTTCACCATTTATAAGAGTTGATAATAGGATTGCTTCTAATTGTTATAATGTCGTATAAAATAATTTTAAATAGATTAAAAAAATAAAAACAATCTTAATATCTTTCCTTTTCCATTAGGGGTTTTGGTAATAGCCAGTAGAGTTAATTGGACTTTTGGACCATATTATTCTTATTCTTATTTTTATTTAGATATCTTGTAAGATTTTATATATTTTAAATATCTTATGTAAATTATTTAATTTTAACAGTTAAACAAATTAATATATCATATAATAAAATAATAGTTACCTTTCTTTTTAAAAGATTTCAAAATCTATAATTTTTAGTAAATTATTTTATTATTAAAAAATCTTCCTGATATTAAACTATACTAGTTGTTAATTAAAATTAAATTTTTTGTACATTTAAAAATTTATTTTTAGAACAAAAGTTAGTATATTTGTTATATTCTTGAAATTAAAATAATTTTTTAAATAAAGACAAATAAAATAAGTTTGTATTTTTAACATTAATTAATATTTTTTGTTGGGAAAAAATATTCAAGTGACACGTGGGATCCTGTCAGAGAGAAATGTGGCACTTCCGCCCAAGGCATTTCATCCTCCCAAATGGACCCGACCTCAGGTCTCAGGGAGTCACTCACCCAGGTAGACTTGATCTTAGGTCTCAAGGAGCTGACTTTTTGAAAAAACCCAGTCTCCCACCCCAGGGAGTCATCCTCTCAGGCAAATCCACCTCAGGTCCCAGGACGTCGACTTCTTAGACAAACATGCACCCCCTTTAAGGGACGTCCGACGACTCTCAGGTGGTTTATCCTCAAAATTCAGAGACGCGCCACCGCTTTTAGGTAATAGCAGCCAAAGGCCTCATAAAGTCTGTGTCATCTCAGGATGAGCCCACCCATCCCCAGGAAAGTGCAAAATCAACCTCATAACGACAGGGGCGTCCTAGGAAAAATGTCTCCTCTTCACCAACATGCATGCAGCCCTCAACCAGAGAATCCCCAGTCACGCGCCCATGCCATAAAAAATGAGAATGATCGCTGACACATGAAACTCTATAATGGGAGTAGATGCTTTGCCATAAGAAATGTCTATCCCATCCTCCGCCCCTTTTTTAGACAATGTTGTAAACTACCTTATGTTTTTTATAATGAAATAAAGATTAACATTGATTTTATATGATACACAAAATTGATGAAATAATACAATTGATTGGCTTTGATTAATTTATGTTAAATTATAATATAAGGTACATTTCACTTATAGCTCCTATGCAGAGAAAGGTTTGCTTTTTGCAGGAAATTTAAGCCAAGTATCGATACATAAATAAGCAAGCATTGATACATGAGAAGATAAAATGCATGAGACTGCTCACGTAGCCAAAGAATCAAGCCAAGTATTTATACATAAGGACAGTTCAGAATCATATATCGATACCCATCTTCGAAGAGTTTGAAAAGTTTCAAAATCGATCAAAGTATCAAAATATGGAAAATCATGTATCGATATGTGGAGTGTCAAGAAAACAAAAGTATCAATACACAATACAAAATAAATAGTGAGTATCAATACCTGATGTCGAAGACTTCGAAGAAATGCAAAAGCAGCTAAAGTATTGATACATGTGATCAAAGTATCGATACATGAAGAAAAGATATTGATACAAAGATGAAGAAAAAAAGATCAATGTATCAAAGAATCGATACATGAAGAAGCTTCAACAACAACCTCAGCAAAGTATCGATATATGACATGTGCTCCAACAAAGAACCAGCAAGTATCAATACATACAGCTCAAAGTATCGATACATGCACAGTTAGCACATTGTAAAGGCTAGTTCAAAAACATTTATTACAGCCATTAATGAGCAAAAAAGAGTCGTTGGAAGAAACTTATTGTTGATATAAATAAAATCAAGTTTGAAGATGTTGACGTTGTTGAAGTGCATTAACGCAAATATCAAAGTAAGAAAAACATTCTTCTGAAATTATTTTTATTCTCTCTGATATTTCTCTGAATTTATTCTAGTGAGAGAAAGTGTGTACATTGAAATATATACTCTTTTAAAGAGTTTTTAATCTTTCATTTTCTAATTTTTTAGACAAAAATTTTTAGGTTTTTCTTCACCTGTAGAAAGAACAAATTGTATTGGGTTTCACTTATCCAATTTAAAATAAAGTTATAACTGTGGTTGCCTTTCACCCGTTCAAAGAAGAAGTTGTACTTTGGGTTTCTCTTGACTAGTAAAAATAAGGACGTAGTTATCCTCGATGTGAGTGGATTCAACTGAGAAGAGTGAACGTAGACTTTTAGTCGAACCACTATAAAATTGTGTCTTGCATTTTTGATTTATTCTCTCTCTACATTCATAATATGATCACCTAAATTTTTTTTTAATTTATAAATTTTCAATTCACCCCCTTCTTGGATTTTGCCATTTGGGACTTTAATTGGTATCAGAGCTTAACTCACTTCATATAGGATTAAATACTTGTGAGTAATAGTTATACATGGCATCTTCATCAAACGTTTCATCTCACATAGTAGAGGATCAGTTCACAAATAAACCTCCTTTCTTCAATAGGTCTGATTACGCATATTGGAAGAAGCGTATGTAAATCTTCCGCAGCACTCTAGACTTTGAAATTCTCACCATCATAGAGGATGGTTACAAATCCCCCATAACCATAGATGAAATCTTTGGATAAAGAAAATTGAAACCTAAGTCAGAGTGAACTCTTGAAGAGAAAGCTCAATTCCAGTTAAATAATAAAGCAATGAACGTGCTTTATTGCTTATTAGATAGGTCAAAATATAATAAGGTATCTGGCTATGACACAGCCAAAGCAATATGGGATATGCTTAAGGTTATCCATGAAGGGATTAGTAAAGTCAGGGACTCTAAAATAAGCATGTTTGTGCATGACTATGAACTTTTTAAAATAAAAAGTTATGAGTTAATTAAAGATATGTTGACTTGTTTTACTAATATAATGAATGGATTAAAATCTCTTGGCAGGTCTTATTTGAACATGGACTTAGTGAACAAAATTCTGAAGAGTCTGCCAAAGACATAGAAGGCGAAAGTTATAACCATAAGAGAGACACATGATCTCAGCATGCGTCC
>JAVXUL010159078.1:0-13504 GCA_035590515.1 Trichilia minutiflora | reverse complement strand
AATGTAACTAATGGATCAACTTTGTAAACACCAGCAACTCTTCTCTGGTTTCTCTCGTTCGACCATTGGTAGTTGTTAGATGCCATCTCTTCCAGCAGTAATTGAGCTTCTTCTGCTGTCTTGGATAATAACGTACCTTCAGCAGCAGTATCTACAATTATTCTAGTCTAGCCATTTAAACCATTATAAAGCCAAATTTGAAACCAATCCTGATATCCATGCTGAGGACATCTCCTTATCAAATCTTTAAATCGATCTCATGCCTCAAACAATGGCTCAAAATCCAGCTGCCTAAACTGAGCAATTTCTCCTCGTAGCTGTGAAGTCTTTGATAGAGGGAAAAACTTGGACAAAAATTTCTGAGCAAGCTCTTCCCACGTTGTTATGATGCTTGGTTGTAATGAATGAAGCCATCATTGAGCTCGATCCCTCAAGGAAAAAGGAAATAATCTCAATCGAATTGCATCTTCGGAGACTCCATTCATTTTAACCATATCACATATCTCCAGGAAGGTGGCAAGATGCATGTTTGGATCTTCATGAAACAACCCTCCATATTGGTTCTATTGTACCATATAGATAAGGGCTAGTTTCAACTCGAAGTTATTTGCTTGAATCACTTGCCTCTGAATTCTTGAAAAATTATCATTAACCATCGGTCTGAAATAATCTCAGAGTGCTCTCTGTTGATTATTATTATCTTTTGCCATCTCTCGCTCTTGACTTCTTTTTGATCTTTCTCGATTTCATTCTCTTCGTCTAGCACCTTGGTTTCTTTTACAGGTTTGTTCGATCTCTGGATTAAATGGTGCTAACTCCAAATTACAGCTTCTGCGCATTTAATTGTCAAACAATAACAAGAGAAATAAAATTAAAAGATAAACTATAAACTAAATCTAAAGTAATATTCAGCCACTTAGTTGCAATATTAACTGAAAGCAAATTAATAATCCCTGACAATGACGCCAAAAACTTGTCCACCATTAAATAAACACACAAAATCAGATGTGAAAAACCACAAGCGCACGATGTCGAGTTTTATAGTAAAATGAAAGTAAAGTATCGTTCCCATGAGGATTAAAAATCTACTAATAGCTAATTACCGCAATTAGAGTAACAAATATTATTTAGACAAACAAAAACAATTAAAAGGAAACTAAATTAATGATAACAACTACCAAGAAAATAGAACTATGCTATATAACAAAAATCAATATATTTATAACAGCTTAGGAGAATTGAATCCACTCTTGATCACTATGTTGTTGTTCCATCTATTTTGGTTTACTTAATTCTCTCAACATCTACTAGTCTAGGTTCTGAAATTATTTTATTCCCTCTTTTGAGACCTTAATAAAACTCTGTGATGAATAAACTCAATTAATATTCCTATTTAATCAAGGTTAAGCCATCACGCATTATATTCCAACCTTCTTTGACTACTTAGCTATTAATCATCTGTCAATGTATTAATTTCTAAGTTGTGTTTTCTTATTTCAGAATTATGATTTTCTCCCTTTTCCAAGCTCAAAAAATATGCATCTAATATCATTCAGTTCAATGGCCAATTAAACAGAAAACTTTAAGCATAAGTAACACAAGTAAACTATGAATAAGATTTCATTAAACCAAAATAAGTATCCCAATATAGACCACAAGAGCTTCATCGATCCCCTAAGCATAAAGAATTAGCCACTCATTGTGTGCAACAGATATTCAAGAATAAAGACAAATCTGATCATTGAAAATTCTGTTGGAGAAAGAACATAGCAACACAGTCAGAAAGTTCTTCTATGAAAACTGTGTTTCTTCTCTTTTTTCTCTTGGATTTCTTCTCTTTTTCTTGAATTCTCCGTCAAATCTTATGTTTCTCTATCTTTCAAGAGTATTGGCGGTTGTTCTCCTTTAGCTCGAAGCCCTAGGAACTCTTTTTATAGTAAAAAAATTGAAGTTCACTTAAACAAAAAGTTCCTGTATCGTCTCGCTGCATCGAGTTTTATCTCGCTGCAGCGAGCACTCACACTGATGCAGCTAGACTTGGCTCGCTACATTAGAAACTAGACTGCACTTTGATAGAATCTAGAGTCTTGCTCTCGCTGCATCTCGAACACGCTCGTTGCATCGAATTGATCTTCACTGCATTGAGGAATATCTCGCTGCATCCTGAATTAATACTTCCAGACTTCGCTGCATCGGGCTTTAGCTCGCTATAGTGAGAAAACTGGCTCCATGCATTTTAAGCTCCTCACTTCATACTTTCTGCACAAATTTTCCTCTTGCAACCTACACACAAATAAACTCACAAAAAACATAAAAACATACCAGAATTTACACAGAACATAGTATAATTTTGAATCAAAATAACTTGACAAAATCAAGTTATCAATTACACCTTAAAATTCCCTTGGTTGATAAAAGTCTCAGTTATAATGTGAAATCCTGAGACCTTTTTACGATGATTATTTTGGCCGTATAAAAAGTTAAAATTTATAGATTTTCTATAAATAAAGAGAGATTTTCTAATCTGGTTGTTGTGTTTCACGATAAGGCTCAGGATCCTATGATCCTTGAAAAAACTACGAATATGAAAAATGTGATGGTAGTTAAACTTGAAAGACAATAAAAAAGGTATGAAAGAAAAACAAATTAATTTTTTAAATCAACTATCTAATTACTGTTGTTTTTTCTGACTAAAATTCTTCTTAAGAAAAATTTTAATTTTAAGAATCCTAGAGTTTTTACTAGATCATTGGCTTTACCTCTAATTATTACTTGTGATTTTAGGTCATCATAACTCCAGTAAGTAAGAAAAAGAAGTACTTTCTGGTGCTTAACACTCGAAGAAAGATTTTTATGCCTAATATTAGCATCGTCTATGGGAATTAGATAAAAAGTCATTACAATGGTAGGAGTAAAAATAGATAAAAAAAAGTCCTAACAAAAACAAATACAACTAGAAGGCGTATGAATGAGAGAGGAAATTAAGAAGGGGGCTCCTTTGAGGTAATAACTATAGCTAATAATGACTGTGATATACAACAATCAACCACTGAGGACACTAATCCAAGAATGCAGTCCACATCATTGCCTCTGTGATAGATACCTTACAAAAGGGTTAATGAAGAAACCGCTTGATTGATTTAGAGGTTGAATGATAACAAAATAAGGCATGCAAAAAATGATCAACATATCTAAACTTTGATAAAAAAAAGGTTACAAAGATAAAGAAAATCTCTAAAATGGATCCTTTAACCTAAAAATTATTGCAATGTCAGAGGCTGTAGAGAGGAACACCCTCAATATTGTCAAAAAGGATAACTAAGAGGTGAGGCCTTAAGAGAATGCTTCAAAAAGGAGACATACTACTACTAAGAAATGGAAGAGGAAAGCCTCCAACCTCTACCAAAAGGGATGACTACTCTATGTTTAGAATTTTAACGGATCATAACCTAGGCTACTCCATGTTCCTCATAGTCCAATGACAAGTCATAAATGATGACCAAAATATAGATTAAACCCTAGGGATATTAGGAGGATTCTCAATCATAAATGGTGAAAAGAAAAAAAAAAGATTCGGATCATAATGGATTTAGGAGAGATAAGACTAGGAGGTGAGCTATAGAAGAAAGAAAAATTGAGGTTCATGCTAAGAGGTTAGTAAAAGATTTAGAGAATAAAAGACAATGAGACCAATGGTAGAGTACTGATATGACAAAATGCTCTAGCTGACATTTTAAATATCCCTTTTTTTAGGAGATATTGAACCTTGTATTTGCCCAAAAGTTTAAAATACCATATATAACCCCCTTTACAAAAAGAGCAAACCTTTTTCTTTACAATGATTTCTTTTGGAAAATAATGTTGATTTAGAATCTAATTAAATATTAGATTTGCCACCTATTTCTATTGACATTAAAGGGACAAGTTAAGAAATAGTTAACGAGTTTAGCTCTAAACAGTATCTATAACTTTGGCCAGCTATGTGATATATTTTTGAAGGAGTTCAGGGAGTGATCCTTAATAAAAAAAACCTAAGTTTATTATTATTTATGAAACAAGGAGAAATAGAAAGCCTTAGAAGTTTTGATAGAAGGTACCATGATGAGATCATAGAATTGGGTGCCTTTCATCATCCACTGGTCTTAAAAAGCCTAAAAAAATGCTTATGTATGGATAGAAGATTGTATGTTATTCAAAAGCATTCCATCATAACCTATGAAACAATTTATCAAAAGTTAATAGATGAAATTAAGATAGAGGATCAAGTTATTTTCAAGCTAAAAAAAAAAAGTAATTGAGTCATCCTCCTAAGAGAAGGCTTGCATACCAAAATAGGATAATAAAAAAAAGAGAGATGAAAGAAAGAGTTATACAAATTTTGATAGGAGAAGAGGTTGAGATTCAGAATGAACAAGACTCAAAAAATATTGGAATAACATCTCTTCAGAGGAAAGATAGTTATCTTAGAGGAGTGATCCAAGAGTGATAACTCAGGTTCAAGAGAAAAGAAAATTTACACTACTTAATGCTCTACTTTCAAAAGTCTCCAAAGAAATAAAGAGTTGAGACACTTTATTGATAGAGCCTCATTGGATAAACACAAAACTAAATGAAAATTAGAAGAATAAGTTTTGTCAATTTGATCAATATCTTTGACATCTGACAAATGAATACTTCAATCTCTGAAATCAAGTAGAGGTACTTGTCAGGAACAACTACTTGCAAAATTTTGTTGTAAAACTTGAGAAAGAAGATCGAGCTCCTAATTAGGGAGAAAAATATAGAGAAGAACATAATCAAGGGATGATGGTGATCTCTGGGGGTCCCAACATTAGTAGAAAACTCAAATAGGGAAAGAAAAAATTATTGAAGATACTCCTTACCTAACATCATCTTAGATGCACACTTTATCAATGTGTGAGTTTCGAAAGAGTTGAAGGTTACCTTAATTCCTATTCTGTTTATAGATGAAGATAAAGTTGGAGTGTACTACCCTTATAATGATGCCTTAGTAATAACTCTAAGAGTTAGAATGGCTTAGGTTAATAGATTATTAATCGATACTAGTAGTTCTATAGACATCATTTTCAAAGAGACTATGAACTCATTAGGCATTGATGACTTGAAGTTGAGACCAATAGAAACAACCTTGTATGGGTTTGAAGAATCATGTGTTTACTTGTTAAGTTTAGTATAATTGTCAATCACGATGGAAGTCAAACCCTACTAAAAAACCCACTATAATTGAGTTTTAAATGATTGACCTGAAAATATCATATTCAATAGTCTTTGGAAGAACTTTTCTTAGATTTATGGAATATTTAAAATTAGGTCTAATGAATAGAAGAAGCAGCTTTTGCAGATGGATGTATTTACATGGTCCCATGAAGATATACCTAAGATTGATCTGAGAGTAATTTCTCATCAACTTGCAATCTAAACTTTAAGTCCTATAAAACAAAAGACTCATATGTTTAATATAAAGGAAAGGGAAATAGTGTAGGTTAAGGTTAAGAAGTTGATGAAGCTTATAATGGATTCTATGGCCTAATCATGCAAAAATTGAAGTTTTTCTCCTTAACATCACATGACAAAATAGATTGACATCAATGAAAAACAGAGGAAATCAAGTTAAGGCTTTAGTTTGTTAACTAACTCACTTGAAGATTTGATGAAATTTAGTCTGAAAAGTATGAAACCTGTTCACTTTAACATCATCCTTATAGTTTCTTCTTAGTGGCCAAACATATGAAAAGGGAGAGAGAGCAAAAATATTGCTTAATTATCATTTAAGAAAATAAAAAAAAATAATCTTCATATTTTCTTTTTCATTTTCCTATTAAATAATTTAACATTTATCCTATAAATATTATTAATTAATTGGATATTATATGATACAATAACATCAATAATTGATGGGTGCAACTATAATACAAATACACCAATGGGTATTTAACATTTAATTATAAATTTGTACCGATTAAAAATTATCAAATGTTTATATACTAACCATTAATATATATATATATATATATATAACATTTATCCTCTTATTTAACAATTAAAGAAATTAAATAATTAAAAGATTAATTAACAATTTAATTAATATTATGAATTTTCATACATCCATAATTATGGTACATTTACCATAATGCCTTTGATCAATTTACACTTAAGGGTAAAATAATAATTTCTATCTAAATTAAATATTTTAATTTAGAATTTATTATTTTATATTAAAAATCACATTTTTATATATTTGATAATATCAATTATCAATTTTAGAATATAATTTACATTAAATTATATAAATCTATCACATAAGGATACAATGATCATTTTTATCTACATTAAACATTTTAATTCAGATTTAATTATTTTATGTTAAAATCATATTTTAACATATTTGATAATCAATATTATCAATTTGGTATGTAATTTATATTAAATTATAAAAATATATTAAATATATAATTCTTTAACACTTCAAAGACTAACAAATATATACAATACTTATATATATTTGTTTCGGCCTTTTATATTATCCCTGAGGATGCTAGTCCTTTACGGATAATATTTTATCTCTCTCTCATTAAAGAAACACATAAGGATTTTGGTATGATTATAAAGGTTCACCGTGACTTAACCATGAGTGAATATTGAATATTTCAGCTTCGAGTATTTCAGTCTTGAATAACTCAAGAACTTAACGACTATGGGTAATATTTAGCAATTCATCATAGTCCATAAATCATGATGAAGAAATTCTTCATCAAATCTTTTATTTATTATACATATCATGTGGGTCATATCCTTCCGTTGTCAAATCTTAAAGGGTTTATGGAATGTCAAAACCCTAATATTGATTTATTTACGAATCTTCAATCAAAATGTCATAAATATGTCCGTACAAACTCTTTGTATGACTTTTATATTGCTATGGTTATGGAATTATCTTTCATACATCCATTGACATTCGATTAGGAACTCGAATGGAATAGAGTCAACAGAAACTCTTGATTTAACACGTCGAGCCAACGGATCCCATCTTAACCATCAATAGAATGCCTATATGAATAACGTATAATCAAATTAATTTTAACATATAAGGCATGATTAGCCCTGCACTTATCCACCTTATAAACTTTACACATCCATATAAGGTTCAATTTAGACATCTCAGGTCTAAAGACTATATTGCACACTATTATAATATATTGATAAATCATTAACTATATACATACTATGTGATTTTTTGATTTTTTGATCACGTTCAATAAATAGTTTTTTAACTATAAATCTATACTAATGTACTTAAGACAATACTCATATTGTTAGCCTTACATATATCATCTTATGATATCATTAGGTGACATTCAATATATCTACTATGTGACACAATTGCCTAGTTAATATCACATTTGGAAAGAACGATTTTGATAAATTTATTTAACAATTAAAATGTATTTATTAGGATCATTCACGTACATTCTTTATATTATTGCATAAAATTATAAAGGAAGCAGCAAATATATGTAAATAAAGAACAAATTCTTTTATTAATAAATAGAGTTCAATACAAGATCACAAGTCCTAAAACTGATAACACAAATGGCTTCTAGAACATTCACAAGTCCTAAAACTGATAATGCAATGGTTTCTAGAGCATACACTAACAATCTCCTACTTGTATTAAAGTCATTCACTATTGCATTGTATACTCATTTTCTCAAGATGATGTCCAACTGCTTTTATGTCATCGTTTTAGTCAGTGAGTCAACTATGTTATCTATTGAAAAACTTTTCTGTACAAGTATCTCTCTAGGTCTTTCACAAAACGTGATATTTATGTTGAATATATTTAGACTCAAAATAAACTTGGGTATAGGTTGATGAAGATAAGAAGTGATCAAGGTAAAAAGTTTGAGGAATATTGTGATAGATATGGGTTTACTCATAATTTTTTAGCTCCTAAAACTCCATAACAAAATGGAGTGACTAAGAGGAAGAATAGAATCTTACAAGAGATGGGTAGAACCATGCTAAATAAATATGAGTTACCTTAATATTTTTAAGCTGAGGCTATTAACATGGCTTATTACATTTCTAATAGGGTGTTAATTAGAAAATTTCTTAGGAAAACACCTTATGAGTTTATCTATCAAAAGAAGTCAAAAGTTAAGTACTTTAGAGATTTTTGGTGTACTTACTATATCCTAAACACTAAAGATAACCTTGACAAATTTGAGCCAAAATCTGATGTGAGTATATTCTTAGGTTATTCATCTAAGAGCAAAGCTTATAGAGTGTACAATAGGAGAACTCAAATAATTGAGGAATCTATATATGTTACATTTGATGAATTTGATTCAGATTTGGCTAAGCTTATTGCCAAAGAAAAGGAGAAAGAGATTGAGGTCATAAATAAATGAATTGAATTTTGGAGATAGCTCTAAGAATAAAAAAAAAGAAGTTATCGAGGATCATGTAGAAAAATCCCTTAGGAAACTTTCAAAATCTTGGAAGGATGCATCTAATCACTCTAGAGAATTGATCATTGGTGATTGATCCTTCTCAAGGTATTAGAATTAGGATAGCTCATAGATAATTATCTCAAAATCTTCAAAAAAAATTCAAAACTTTACCTTTGTATCTCATATAGAGCCTAGTAAAGTGAAAGATGCATTAAATGATGAAAATTAGATTCTTGCAATACAAGAAAAATTAAATCAATTTCAAAGGAATAAGGTATGGACCTTAGTTCCAAGATCACATAACCATCTAACCATTGAAATAAATTTAGAAACAAACTAGATGAGCATGGGTATATCATTAAAAATAAAATAAGACTTATTGTTCAAGGCTATTGTCAAGAGGAAGGAATTGACTATGATAAGACTTATGCTCCCTTGACTATACTAGAAGCTATTCGTATTCTTTTAGCATTTACATGTTTAAAGATTTCAAACTCTATCAAATGGATATTAAAAGTACTTTTCTAAATAAAGAAGTTTATATTGAATAACCTCCTAGTTTTAAAAATTAAAAATTTCTAAATCATGTTTACAAACTCACTGAATCATTGTATGGTTTGAAATAAGCTTCTAGAGCTTAGTATAAAAGATTAGGTGAATTTTTGTTGAAAAATAACTTTGACAGGGGGAGTGTTGACAAAACTTTGTTTACAAAAACCAAAGATGAAGATATTTTGATTGTTCAAATTTACGTTGATGACATTATCTTTGGTAGCTTAAATAAACCCATGTGTGATGATTTTTCAAATCTTATGAAAAGTGAATTTGAAATGAGTTTGATGGGAGAGTTAATTTACTTTTAGGTTTACAAATAAAATAAATAAACGATGGTATTTACATCTCTCAATCAAAATATATAAAAGATCTTTTAAAAAGATTTAAATTTTTAGAAGGAAAGCATGTGGGTATAACCATGAGTCCTTTTACCTCCTTAAATAAAGATGAACTGGGCAAAAATGTTGATCATAAATCATATAGAGGCATGATAGGATCATTATTGTATTTAACTGCATCTCGACATGATATTCTCTATTGCATCTGTGTTTGCACGAGATTCCAAGCTACTCATAAGGAATCGCACTTAATAACCGTAAAAAAAATGTATTATAATAGATAAAGAACTAACTTGGGTTTGTTTTATCCCAAGGATGATAGTTTTGATGTAAAAAGGCTATTTTGATGCTGATTACGAAGGATGTAAGGTTGATAGGAAAAGCACGGGTGGTACATCTTATTTCATTGGTAATGCATTGGTTTTATGCCTTAGTAAGAAGTAAAGCATAATTCATTTATCGACTACTAAAGTCAAATATATATCTGTAAGAAGTTACTGTATATAACTCCTATGAATCAAACATCAATTATTGTACTATGGCATTAATGTTGATAAGATTCCGATTGTGTGTGATAACACGAGTGCCATAAACCTAACAAAGAATTATGTGCATCATTCTCGAACCAAGCATATATAAATTAGACATCATTTTATTAGACCATGTACAAAAAAGGGATGTTTATCTTGAATATGTCAACACAAATAATCAATTAGTTGACATTTTTACAAAACTCTTAGATCGTGAATAATTTTGTCGTATTAGATGTCATCTAGGACTCATGTGCATTGATTGATTTATCACAAAATATTTCTGATGATTGACATTATGGTTTTAATTGAATGATATATGTTATTACTGAAAGAAAACTCTTTTGACGTGATTTTTCATGACAACATGTCAAAATGTTTATTAAATGTGTCGAAATATTACTCAAAAGTGTTGAAATATTTCGTATATGTGCTGATGTACTTATCCAAATGTGTCATAACCCTCCTAAATATGATAACACCTCTGAGATGAAGGTAGGATTCTTTACGTCAAAATGTATTGAAACCTTTTTAAATATGTTAACACCTTTGTAACGAAGACTAGATATTTACGACAAAACATGTCGACACCTTTGCATGATTTGAAATGTCAACTGTCATCTTCTTTCTCATTTCAAATTCTTTATTATCTCTCTTTTCCCTCTCTCTCTCTACCATTTTCAGAAACCATCAAAATACTCTCAAATCCTCTCAAATCTTCATCATATTTTCACTCTCATCAAGTAAAATAGCTCTTAGAATGAAAATCTCCACTTCTCACCAAACAAAAAAGAAGTAAAAAGTTATCCATGGATCCATATCTTCTGACATTCTACGAGACCTAAATCCTTGGGGTTTCACAAGTCAAGAAGTTAAAGACCGTTTTATGACTCTCTTTGCTCATCAAAACACCACTCCTGGTCAAGTCATTGATTTCAAGTTCTTAGATTCTTTTCATTTTCCCGACCTTGTTGAGATTCAAAGATTTAGGTGGCTTTCATTCCTCAGCATCAAAGGTGAATACTATCCAGAACTTGTGCGATTATTTTATTACAACCTTGATGTAAGAGACCCACACATCGGGAAAAATTAGGAAAATAAAATTTGTACGTTTGTACGTGGAGTTGAGATGATAGTTGATGAGGTTATGATATTAAGTACTTTTAGCCTAACGTTAGGGGAGAATACTATACCTTTTTTACATTCAGACCATAGCATAACTATTTTCAAGAACCCCGACTTGCAAGTTATTGAGAACAAACCATCAAAACTAGGGCTAGATGAATGAATTTTGCACCTTATAATTGTCTACAATTTAAATGTCCATTTAAGAAAATTTGCAAAGATGTCAATTAAAGATATATGATGGATAGACTGTATTATGAACCACAGGAGATCGAATCTAGCAAACTAGTTCATCACCAGCATCATACAAGGGGCCTCTAATAGATATAACCTTCACTACAGGTTTTCTATAACTCAACTAATACGAAAGACTTCTTTAGAGTTATTGGTTGGTGTAAAGAGATCTCCTCCACTGTCCATAATTTTAGACAAATTTATATTGAGGAAGATGCATTACAAGCAACAGCCAAACAGATCTTGGGTTCTGCAATAGTTGGGTATTTGTGAATGCAGAGGAGATAATGACGATACCCAGTTACCTACTACATATGTAGAGTTACCATCCGAGCAGACTGAGCGATAGGAAAGGGAGGCTACTGTGAGACAGGAACAGAAGAACACTTATGTCAAGTCAGTCGCTGAGCCTTCGGGTACAATCACCTCCTCCTCTATATACCACTCAATAGGATAGACTAGAATCCTCCTCTTGACAGCCTTGACCATTAGTTCCTCTTGTGCTCCCTACACTGATATTAGAGTTTAAGATTGAAGAGTTAGTGGAGAGCTTTATTGGTCTTCAATCCACAATTATGTCGATGGTTCATATACTCGATAGGCGAGTTACTGAGGCATAGCAGATGATGTATAACATTGGCCAGATGATTGACAAACATCAGACAGAATGATTATCAATCATGCGAGTCTACTTATTAGGTTAGATAACCTAGAGGCTAAATTAGATAGACCAGAACCATCATCCGAACCTCGTCCTCATCTATCCAGTCATCAACCTTCTTCGTATTATTACCCTTTTCATCTGAAACCTCCTCCTATAGGCTATCAACCTCCATCTAGTGACCACACTTCATCACATTCGACTTAAGTGGATGATTCTTCTTCATTGTTTGGTCCTGATGTGGATCCCAAGCTAGCTGAGATATTACGCCATATTTGTCATTGTCATTATTGAATATTTCTTATGTTTCTTTGCTTTTGTTTTTAAATCAATATATGGATGATTGATTTTAATGATGATTTGTTTATCATTTGTTTCTATGTCTCTATTTGGCTATCTATTTTTGATGATTATACTTGCTCAATTATTTATCCCTTCTTTAATTATTGACAAAAAGAGGAGAGATTATCTATCATTTAAAAGCATGAATTTTAATATTTTAATTTGATAAGAATCTACTAAAAGCATGTGCATGTTGAATAATTTGATGAATAAGTTAGTGTTTTGTCATCGTCAAAAAAGAGGAGATTGATGATCCCAAAGTGTTTACATGTTTTTGATGATGCCAAATAGATATATAATTCTGTCGAAATTGATTTATTCAGATAAATATTCTTCACTTGATCTTGTTTGGAAAGGGTATTCATTTCAAATTTAAACAGTGAAGACAACAGTTTCAAGAATCAAAGATTTAAAGAAAATGTGTTGACACCTTTGATAAAGGTATTGATTCCTTTATAACAGAGACACTCAAGCTTACGAGGAACGTATCAACACCTTTAACCTGAAGCATTCTGGAGAAGACAATATGTTAAAATATCTCGACACCTCTAACCAAAGTATCGACACCTTCACTCAAAGACACTTAAATATGTTAACACCTTTGAAGAATGTATCGACACCTTTAACAGATTCAAGACCGTAATGGCTAGTTCTTCAAAGTAAATACGCAAAATAACTATAGATTCAAAGAGCCATTGAAGCAAATAAAATAAATACCAATTATTTTGCATTGAAGAATAAAAATTCTAAGGCAAAAAGAATATCAAAGAATAATATCACTTTATTTCTTCTTGTTCATTCATTGTTGATCAATTTTAAGAGAGAGAAAATCATGTACTGAATCAAAAACTTGTTCTATAAGAGAACTCTTATATTATAAAAATATTCAATGCTATTTCTTTGGGTAAAACTTCATCCGAAAAAGAAGTTTGTACTTAGATTCAACTTTACTCGTTATAAAAAGTAATTTGTAGGGTTATCTTTCACTGTTAAGAAAGAGATTATATTTTGGGATTCTATTGTCCTTATTTTAAATAAGATTTAGTGATACCTCAAATTCAAGGGATTAAATCGAGAAAAGTGGATATAGGTTAGTTGTCGAACCATTATAAAATTGTGTGTGTGTGTGTGTGCATTTAGCTCTTTCTCTCTTTACACTTGCACTCTCAGTGATGAGTACATAAAAGTGTATGTGTATTAAGGTTAAATTTATCATTTTACACTTCAAAGTATGATTAACTCTCT
>JAVXUL010159068.1:0-13504 GCA_035590515.1 Trichilia minutiflora | reverse complement strand
TATGCGAATGCCAAAATGACCCTAGGGAGTGGAAAAGTGAAGGTTAGGGGTGTTGAAATAGTTTTTGACCCTGAGGCCATCAACAGATTGTTGAAAACTCTAGAGGTTCAGGATGAAATTTTGGAAATTTCTCAATCTTTGTCCATAGAGATGATGAATGATACAATATGTGGGCAACAAGTGGAATGGACAAAACTCCGAGGTGAACCAGCTTACTTTAAAACTCGGTTCCTTCCAACTGAGTTGAAGGCTTGGTACCTTTTTATTTGTATTAGATTAAGTCCCACAAGGCACACTTCTGAGGTTAACTAAGAGCAAGCTTTTCTATTGCTCGCACTTACTATAAGGAAAAACATCAATGTTGGGGAATGAATTTTCCTCAATATTAGGCATTCTACAGACAACCTCACTGTAGGGTTATTCTTCCTTTCAATCATCACTAAATTGTTGGAACGAAATGGGGTGGATACAAAGTGTCAGGAAATTTTGGCTCGCAAAGCTCCTGGGGATGCAGGTACAATAGCAAGACTGTTAGCCATTGAGGGTAAGCAGCCCCAGCAACAGCAACCATCCCACTAGCAGTAGCCCCAACAACAACAACACCAATCTCAGAGTCCAGCGGACCAGAATCCCCACCACCAGCAACCAGTTAATGAGGTTGTTTTTCGAGAAAAAATGCAAAGATGCAATGAAGGCTCCTCCGATATCAGCAACATTCCATTCGTTGCTATGAGGCTTTGAGCAGCATGCTTTTTCGAGTTACTCATCAGATGAAGATCGAGACAGAGTGGTTCCCATCTATTCCTTCCATTCCTCCTTCTGATTCTAAGGATGATGGAGAGCACTCTGCGGCAGAACCTACATCTCAACAGAGACCTGATGATGATCCAGGCCGCTCACGTTAGGAGGCGAAATTCTCTTGCCTCCCAGGTTTCATTTTCCTGACCTATTGTTTATTTCTGTTTTGTATCGAGGGCGATGCAAATATTTCAGTTTAGGGGAGCACTTTGGTTAAATGGCTGTCAGGACAAAAACAGAAAGAAACAGAAAATTTTTTTGGTTTTATTTTAGTACTAGTTTGTTTTGTCTATTTTGTTTTAACTTCTCTTGCTGCTTCATAATGAATTCTGTTTTATTTTATGTTTAGTGCTCGGTAATTTTGTCTGTTATGTTAGTTTCATTGTCGCTATATGTTTTAGGTTTAGTTAGATTGGTTGAAGGCGTGTGGATGCATTAGCTGTGTCGTCCTTTGAAGAAATATCGTGTGTCCTCTTTGTTGATTTTGTGAATCTAAAGTTGGGTGGTTTTATGGTAAGTAGGAATGTATTATTCAATGTGGTAATTTTCATGTATGCCTTAGAAAATTTTTGTCGGATTTATAGTCAAGGGTAGTAAACTAGACCATGCAAACTCATTTCAGACTCTTGAAAAAAAAAAGATTCAATCTACTTCTCTGTTTTGAAAGTGGTTAGTAACTGGGGGTATGCATTTTAGAGATGAGTACACTCAAGTCAAACAGAGTTTAAAACTAAATAAGAGTATGCAAAGCAGTTTAGGCTTTCTAATAAGTTAACGATCAGGGGTACGTATTTTAGAGATTGGTGCTTTGGCGTATGGAGACCGAATTAGAGCCTAAAGAAGAGTTGAATCTATTCATAAAGCAGAAAAGCAAAAGAAATTTATATATATACATAAATAAATTTAGTGTTTTTAGTTTCTTTTATCAAAGAGTTGGATGAGAATTTTGTTTGTGGGAAGTTGTATCTGTCCTTGATGTCTACTTAATGAATTTTGAGGCATTTCTTTTGATTAATCTATTTAACTTAATGCATACCTAATTACACAAAGAAACCTCTCTAACTTTGGAGTTAGGTATCAATGATTTGGACACTGGTGTAGTTTGGTTTAGACTGGACAGAAGTTGGGTTTGCTTGAATGATTTTTTGGAGTGTTTTTTTTCGTTTTTAGTTATGGGTTTTGGTTGGGATTAGCAATTACTAAGTTTGGGGGAGTTTGATAATTTGATTTTTATCAAGTTATTTCTATTTGATTTATGCTATTTTTCGTGTGAATTCTGGTGTGTTTTTATGTTTTTGTGAGTTTAATTGTGTGTAGGTTGTAAGAGGAAATTTTGTGAAGAAAGCATGAATTTTGTTGAGCTTTAAGTTGCATTGAGCCAGCTCCCCCGATGCAGCGGATTCTGGGAAGAAAATCTATGATGCAGCGAAGTCTGGAGGTCTATTTCCACGATGTAGCGAGATATTTCTCGATACAGAGAAGATAGAGTTCGATGTAGCGGGCGTGCCCTCGATACAACGAGAGCCAGAACCCAGTTTCTGGAAAATTTTTGTCCAGTTCCTGATGTAGCGAGCAAATTCTCGTTGCATTAGTACGAGTACCCGATGTAGCGAGAAGCTGCGAGAATTTTTTATTTAAGTCGAACTTTGAATTTTTTTTTATTATAAATAGAGCTCCTAGGGCTTCGTGAAAAGGGAGGACGACTGCCAACACTCTTGAAAGAGAGAGAAACATAATATTTAAAAAAGAATCCAAGAAAAACATAAGAGAATTGAAGAGAAAAAGAGGCAGAAAACCAGTTTGAAGAGACATAATTTTCTAAATTGAGTTTGCTGTTTTTATTTCTTTTCTTCAAAATTCTAATGTTCATATCTTCTGCTCTTCTTGTGAATTCACTGAATATCATGAATGGCTAATTCTTTTCATGCTTAGGGGCTAGAAGAATCTTTTGTAATCTATATTTGGAACTTGTTTTGGATTAATAAAGTTTTATTCATAAATTTATTTGTATTCCTTGTTCTTAAAGCTTTCTCTTTAACTGGCCATCAAACTGAATGATTTTAGATGTATATTTTCTGGACTTAGAAAAGGAAAAAAAAATATACTTCCGAATTATGGAAACACAATTTAGGAGTTAATACATTAAAAGATGGTTAACAATTAAGTAGCCAATTTAGGTTGGATCTCAATGAGTGATTAATTAAACTTGATTGAATAGGAATATTAGTTAAGTTTATTGATCACATAGTTTCGTTAAGGTCTCGAAAGAGGGAATGAAACAATAAAAGAACCTAGGCTAATAGATTTCAGTAAGATTAGTTAAGCCAAAACAGTGGACAAATATAGTGAATAAGAGTGGATTCGACCCCCCTAAGCCCGTTATCATCAAATTTATCCTCATCTCATAGCACATTTTTAGTTTTTTTAGTAGTTGTTAGAATTAATTTATTCTTTTTGTTAGTCTAAATAATATTCACCATTCCAATTACAGTAATTAGCGTGTTAGTAATTATTAATCCTCGTGGGAATGATATCCTACTTCCTTTTACTATAAAACTTAACACCATGCGCTTGCGATTTTTCACATTTGATTTTGTATGTTTATTTAAACAGTGGACAATGACCCTCGAGGTCTCAAACAACTCACAGCCCCTTGATACCTTCGTACATTTAGAATTTAGTAACAGAGAAGTATTCTAAGACCTTATATGTCATCAAAGGATGTGGGTTAGGTATCTAAATAGTCTAAGTTAAATGAGACTTAAGTCACCTCTCAACGGTACTCTTGACTTGGGAGAATAATTTAACTTGACATTAAATGCTCGTTTTTAATATGATATTACCTATGGTTTGTCATCTTATTAATGAATAATCACTACGATAATTATATCTTATGATTTGGGTGATTAATGATTATCTTATTATTCACATAGTGAAACTGAAATTAAGTGATATGTATACACTTTAATTATAAAAGATGTGAAAATTGAGAAAATAGTTAATGGATTTTTACTTAACTAAATTGCTATCAAAATACCTTCTTACTTTCTAATTTCTTTTATGTTTAAGAAAAAATCTAGTTTAAATATCGGAGGGTTTTTATTAAAAATTTAACCTTTTTTTGTTATCGTGTTCTTTGGTTTCAAGTAAGGCTTTCTTTTCAATAAGGGAGACAATTTTCGTGCACAGAATTCATAGCGGAGAGATTTTCTGCATTAACAAAAATATTTTTATTATAATTGGGTTAGAAGCCTCTACTTTTTATGTATTTGCTATGATTATAAATATTGAATATTGGGTTAGGCCTATTAATATATGTTTGATTTGATTTAAGATTGGGTTTACAAGATTAAATTATAATTTAATTTAATTTTATATGATATGTAATCTAATTATGATTCTATAAATTTTAGATAATTGTATAGTAATTATACAATCTAATATATAAAAGAGACCTCTCTATTTTATGCAAAATTTAAGTAATTGATATACCTAATGTCAGCTAAAGAAGTAAAAAGACAACTTTGAGAATATATATATATATATATATGAAATTTAAATTTATATCGAAGTTCACTATTAAAATATTTGATATTCCTATGAAAAGAATTGGACATATTCCTATCAATGTGAGGTATATATTATTTATATTTATATAATATAAATTTTTTACAGTAACACTGTAAAATAACCTAGCAAAAATCTATGCTCTCCTTGACACTGCTATACTTATTATTTATTACTTCATAATATCACAAATATAATTAAAAATATCACAAATACAATTAAAAACTTTTAATTGCCTCTTCTATCAACCATCGTTCGTATGTTTTTGTCATAATCTTTTCTCTTTCTAATTTAGAATATCGTTACTGAGATGACCGTATCAGCATAAGAATGCCCAACTTAGCTTCTTGCCTCCTTTACCATCTCACTGAGTTGATTTGTCATTCAATTCGGTATCTTTTGAATGAAACGCCAACTTTGCTAACTATCCCCAAGTCGCCCCGCTCTCCACGCCGATTGCAACTTCAATTTTCAATCGATTCAATACAAAATGCGTATTATATAATTGCTTAACAAAAAGCCATCAAATTATCATCGACATGCTTGAACTCACCAATTCAAGAATGTAAATTATAATTACAATGAGTTATGAATATACTAATCGTTAAGTGGTTCAATATAAAAACTTATGGCCCTTTATTACGTCTATCTTTAATGTTTCTGGCAAAACATTGCAGCCACTACTATTTTATAGGCTAATACGAAAATACCCATTGTAATTAGGAAATAAATCACATTTATCATACTTGTATCACGATTAATATCCACTAGTAGCTCAAAATTAAAAAATATATGACAAAATATTTAAAAATATTTCTTATCGTAAATTTTACCTTTAAAACTTGCAATTTATTGCAGAAGCTTGATATTTGGTTGACACGAGCTTTGCTTGGAACTTTTTTTTACGTGAGAATTTTATGTTGAACTTTGTTTTTTGTGATTACAAGTTTCTTTATATTTATATTGTACAAGGTTAAGGTCCAAAACGACTTAATAATACAAGGGAGGCCTAAATTTCCTTGTTAGATTCCCAAATCAATCTTTTAACAAATAACTGGGACCATAGAGATAATTTTACTATTAATTTTAATGGAATTTTTTTTTTTCATTGGACATTCAAGTTCTTAATGGGTACATCGAATTGCATCATACAACTCTCTCACTCTTTGATTTAAATATTAATATCCTGCCAATTGTCTATCTGTTTGTGGGCTTCGGCGCTTAGCACGTTCGGATTTTTTATATTTAAAATTGTTTGTTTTATTAATATCTTTCCAAAATTATCTAAATTTAATTAAGTTAAAAAATTTAACTTAAAGTGGTGTTTATTTTTGTGAGTATTGTGTCTAAAATTTAAAGGTAATATAATAATTTTTTATTATAATTATATATGTGTTTATGCATATTATGTAAATAATTGATACGTCATCGCGATTTAATGATTATTTTAAGAATTAATATGATTATTAATATACGTGTTTAGGTGATGATATTCAAAAGAAAAACTCGAGCAAGGTGTCGAAAAACGAAAAAATTAGAAATTGTATACTCCTTATATAGTGAGTAGAAATTTTACTTTGTTTTCATTATTTTTAATGATTTCTTCAAAATGTATTTATTTTATTTTAAGAATAACGAGGGTTTTAAAAATATAATTTTATATGTATGTACACATCATATTTAAATGATTGTTTGATTATGATTTGCTTTTAAAATATAGTTTGATTTGTTTGAAATAAGGCGATGGCACTTATTGTGGCAGTCAGAAAATTGCGCTCCTACTTCTAGGCTCATAAATAACAGTGCTTACTGACTAGCCTCTCAGATAGATTCTTCATCGACCTGACCTATCGAGAATGTTGGTCAGGTGATTGGTAGAGCTCAGTGAGTTTGACATAAAGTTCCAGTCATGCAAAGCTATCAAGGGATAGGCACTGGCATACTTCGTGACTAAGCACGCAACTGAGAAAATCCTGACAGTTTCACATCATGATGAAAATTGACCAGACACTATAGAGCAGACCATCCCGATCTCGGGAGCCCTCCTTTGTGGCATATGTCCATCAATAGGTCAACATACATCAGTGGAGGTAGAGCAGGCATCATCCTAGTCGACCCCGAAGGAGAAGAGGTTATGTATGCTCTTAGATTTTTCTTTTTTGTTATTAATAACGAAGCATAATATGAAGCTTTATTAGCAGGACTAAAGACAGTATTGAAAATCAGGGTACATCTTCTCACAGCTAGCAATGACTCCTAACTCTTGGTAAACCATGTGAATGGTACCTACCAGGCCCGAGAAGAGAGCACGAGGGCTTACCTTTGGAGGGCCCAAGAGTTAATCAGCAAATTCACTAAGATGGAACTACAAAGAATTCCCCGATCTGAGAACCTTTAGGCTGATGCATTGTCAAAGCTCGCCTCAGCACTCATGAGAAACATCCCAAAAATAATCCTTATAGAGACATTGGATTGTAAAAACATCAGTCAACCCCACGACGATATAGTGATGATGACCAGAGAAGAGCTACCTACTTGAATGGACCCCATCCTGAGATATATAGAGGAAGGGCTACTGCCTCCCGACAAGAACGAGGCTCTCAGGATTAAAAGAAAGGCCGCTAGGTTTGTAGTAATAGATGATGTTCTCTATAAATGGGGAATTAGCATTCCCTACCTAAGATGCCTCGCGCCATCAGAAGCGAAGGAAGCACTGGAAGAGATGCACCAGGGATTCTGCGAGAATCACAATGACACCAAGAACCTGGCCTTTTGAGTACTGGGATAAGGATACTTCTGGCCTACTATGAAGCAAGATGCCTACGACCTGGTCTGTCAGTCTCATGCCTTTCAAGTCCGTATCGACATCTCAAGGCAGCCTCCCGAGAGCCTAACAACCCTGTTCAGCCCCTGGCCATTTGCCCAGTGGGGGTTTGATATGATAGAACCTTTCCTGATCGTCATTGCCCAGACGAAGTACGCCATTGTGGCTATTGATTACTTTATGAAATGGGTGAAAGCGGAGCCCCTATTCAAGATCATATAGGACCGAGCATCCTAAGCCTTGACCCTTGTTATATTTACTCTTAGTATTACGGTTGGCTTGTAAGCCTTAAAATTTTCTAACACTAGTCTGAGTCATCGATCTACGTTGGGTAACCCTTCGTATTGTGTCAGGTAGACTGAGAGCCTAAGGCCTGGTATAGGGCCAGACATACTAAGTCCTGACTCGTATCTATTCTTACTCCTAGTGTTGTAGTTGACTTTTTAGTCCTAAAATCCTTTAACACTAGTTTGAATCTTTGACCCGCATCAAATCGTATAAGCCCTCGCACCGTGTCAGATAGACTGAGAGTTTAAGACCTGACATAGGGTTGGGCATCCTAAGTCCTGACCCGTATTGCATTTACTCCTAGTGTTACAGTTGGCTTGTAAGCTCTAAAATTCTCTAACACTAGTCTGAGTCTTCTATCTACGTCGGGCCGTGTAAGCCCTCGTATCGTATCAGACATACTGAAAGCCTAAGACCTGGCTCACGTCCACCTTTACTCTTAGTATTACGATTGGCTTTTTAGCCCTAAAAATCCTCTAGTATCAGTCTGAGTCTTTGACCCGCGTTAGACTGTATAAGCCCCTACATCATGTCAAGCAGACTGAGAGCCTAAAATCGGGCATTTTAAGCTTTGACCTGCATCCATTCTTACTCCTAGTATTGCGGTCAGCTTTTTAGCCCTAAAATCTCCTAATACTAGTTTGAGTCTATGACCCGCATCAAGCCGTATAAGCCCTCGTACCGTGTTAGGCAGACTGAGAGCCTAAGATCTGGCACGGGATCGGGCATCCTAAGTTCTGACCCGCGTGATATTTTTTCCTAGTGTTATAATTGGCCTTTGAATCCTAAAATCCTCTAACACTAGTCTTAGTCTCTGATCTGTGTCAAGCAGTATAAGCCCCCTCTCTGTGTCAGGTATCCCGAAAGTCTAAGATCTACTCGAGGTCAGGCATCTTAAGCTCTGGCTTACGTCAATCTTACCTCCTAGTGTTGAAGTTGAAATCCCCTAACACTAGTTAAGCCCCAAGGATAGAACTAAGTAGGAATCTTTTCCTGACATTTCTCCTAGTTAGATTCTAAGCATGCCTAATCTTCCCTGGACTACTAGTTGCATCCTGACTGAAAGGTGTCCTACTGATTCAGAGTATTCTATTTTACAAGTACTTAGTTCAAAAGGAATTCATGCATGGCCAGAGTTAAAGCAAAACAAGTAAGAATGAAATAAAATCTTTGTTCATTCATTTTGAGTATACAAGTACAAAGAGTGTCAATATACATTTGCTCTCGGAGGGCTAATTACAAAAGATTATATAGTTACAACAACAAAGATAGGGCCAATAAGTATTAGGGGACTAATCAGGGATATTTTAGGGAGAGGTCTTCCTCTTCTTCACCGAAGAAAATCTTCATAGGAGCTGACTCCTCTTTGGGTACTAAGGGGGATCTTGATCGCCTGTCGATTGCTCTTGATGTTCATGTGCCTCGACTACCTCAGAAGAAGGGTCTTTAGTTGATTGACCCTGGTCGTTCCTCCTCTCCTCCTTATTAGTAGCCAGGTCGGTATTTGGCTCTTGGTCTTAAGTGGAACATCTAGAATACGTGAACTTAAAGCCCTTGAAATCTCCCGACCTAGTTGACTGAACAACGACCTAAGGTCTAAGTCGGGGTATTCTTGAAGAAAGAGGAGGTTCGTCAGGTCTATTTCATCATCCACCCCCTGGTCATGCCGAGACTCTAACTGAGCCAGGACCTCTTTCTTCTCCTTTTTCAGCACTTCCAAGGACCACTGTGCCTCTTTCAACTCTTTCTTCAAAGAGTTGCACTCCTCTGACAGCGTATTGCACTCATCTGTGGTGGAGATTAACTGCTCCTTCAAGCGTTTCTCATCTGACTTAAGTGACCTATAGAAGTCAGTCAGCTAGTTATAGGCTCCTTCTCTCCCCTTCAAGACGATTATTATCTATTAACAGTGCTTGGGCTAGGGCCTCGGTAGATGAGAGCTTGGAGGTCAGGCTCTGCCTCTCTTCATTCCATTGAGATCTTTCGCCCTTTAGAGTGGAGACCCTGGCCTCTAATTTAGCCTTTTTCTGATTCACCTCTTGACAAATGGCATTTGGTTTTTTCTAGGCTCGCTTCTTCAATTTCTTGACAGCCTTGAATGCCCACTCTTGGACTTTTATTACATTATGGAAGTCCTCCATGAAGACATCCAACAAGAATGCATTCTGTATAAGGAGAACCAGATAAGTCAATATCTTGGGTAAGAAATGGATCGATCCCTATCCGATATAAAAGACCAAAGGTGTAAGACTTACTCTATGAGCATACATACTCGATTACCCAGGGCCTGCAATGGGGACTCGTCCTACATAGACTCGGCCCTCTTGGGAGAGATAACCTCTTTTGTTCCATTTATCAAATGAAAGAAGTAGCCAAAATTCTCCCTCTTGTCTTTCGCAAGATCTTCCATTGGAGCCCATCCTTCTCTGTGTCAATCGGGTTAGTGTTTTCCTGGCCCCAACTATCATTAGTCTTTACACCAATTTTTGGGGCTTGGTCTCTCTTCATCGTCCTTTCCCACCAGTCTGACCCCCTTGGCTCTACCTAGGGGCCTTCTGCGTCCCCGATCCTATCATCGGGGAGATTGAAGAACTTTTCTCTTGATTAGAACCCTCGTCTGTGTACTTATTGAGGGAGGAGGAGGATAAGGACGATCGATTTTCCTTTTCGTCCTCTTCTCAATCTATTCATCAACCATAGGCCTTTTGCCTTTATCTCTGACTTGAAGAGGATCGCCTCCCTCGAGGACGCTTCTCTTCCTCCTTATTTCGCTCCCTAATCAATATACCCTTCTCCTTTGGGAGCTTGGTTTTCTTTCCTCCCTTTTCAGGAGCCTTTTTGGGATCCCCCTTTATGGGCCCCTTTCCTTTGTATTCAAGGGCCTTAGTTTGGTCATCGGTGGCCCGAGCTGATTTGGATCTCCCTTTAAAAGCAGCCACTTCAGAATGTCGGCCAGCTTTTGCTTACCATCCAGTGTTGACCCTTCGATTCCAACAGCTATAAGTAATCTAAGATCCTGGTCAGAAACGACTTCTCAGAAATTTGTTAAAGCCAACAAGAAGAAAGGCTTACCTTCACTCATAGCGGCCCTGGCTTTCGAGAGTTTACTCTTTGTTGTATCCCGAGACACTAGTCACGAGTTTACTAGGCTCTCCCCACCCAGAAGTTGTTTGATATCCGTGACAGCCAGATTCAGTAACAATCCCGTAATGTTGGTTGGGATGTCAAGCTGATCTCTTTCCACATCTGTATCAGAAGACCGGTCAGTAATCAACATTATTAAAGTAATTTATTCAATGAAGTGACTAGATATTCGAGGTGATGCCTGTCTCCTCGAAGGTGAAAAGAATCAGGCCTTAAGGCAGTCCAGTCTAATCCCTATTGACAATGAACCAATGGTCCTTTCAATTCTTTTTGGATGAAGGGTTCCCCTTTATCTTTGTCTGGTATCCCTAATGAACTTGTAAAAAGTACCACCTGGGGTACTGGCTAACATTCTTCTTGAGTATATAAAGGTGTAACACCTCGTCAGGAGTGGGGGCAGGTAGTCCTGCTCTGGCCTTTAGAACGAACAAACCACTCAGGATTCTCCAGCTGTTTAGAGTGAGCTGGTTTAGGGGGATCCCAAAAGCTTTGAAGATCCTAATAAAATATCGTTACAGATGGAGTCGAGCCCCGATCAGCAGAAGCTCCTCATTTATGGCCATCTCCTCAGGAGCCAGAACACTTAGAACCTCATGGGTTTGCGACACCCTGAGTTACACGTGATCAAGAATCGCAAATAGTCTCGTGTAAGCATGAAGGTCTGCCTCAGTTACTGTAGAAAGGTACCATTTAGCCTTATTTGGGCCCCTAACCCTTGTTTGTTCAGAAACTCCTCTGTCTTCCTCACCCCCTTCATGACCAAGCAAAAGGTCCTGTGCAGATCCCATCCCCGATCAAGCAGTATCCAACAGGTTTCCTCGACTGTCTATTGCCTATCTTCAACCTGCACAAAAAACTCACCACGAAAATTCAAATCTTTACAAGAAACAAGAAAACCCCCAAAAATCACGTTCCTGGAAAAACTTAGAGTAACACTCCCAAAATCCCTCAAAACATTAGACGGACTAGGAACATTAACCCTCCTGTCCGAAAACCAAGCTTCACAAAAAGGTTTTAGAAACAACATAATCTAAAGACAAACCTTATAAAGGCACACAAATGAAATGAGCAGAAGCAAAGCTTGCAAAAAGGACGAAGAAGTATAATGCACTCGCAAAACAGAAAGGCAAACACAGGAAGAATGGCACCGAGAACTTAGATGGAAAATGTAAGAATTTTTAGAGCACCGACAAAGCAACAACAAGAACTCGGAGAGGTAAGAAATGAAGGAAAGAGAGAGAAAAAAGGGTTTTTATACTAACTGAGACCCCAGATCTCAAACGTTGATCTCTACGGCCAGGGGATTGCCAAGTGTCTAAACTCCATAAATGACTTCGCTGCTCGAAGGTGATCCGACCTCTAGCTAATAATTGCCTGACACGTGGACCTCTAATAATTTGACTTTAATGTCGTGAAACTCGAAGCGGTGACAGCTCGCAGACTGATGGACTTTCGAGGTGACAGTTGGGCAGTCCGTATTTAATGAAGGAGACTACCGAGGAGTCGGGATAAGAAAGGTTAACAAAAATCATCAATGCACAGCTACACTGACTGGGACACGCCCAACCTCCCAATAGCCTTCTACGTCTCTTAGATTCCCATAAAGCCGTAGTTCCCAAAGACGGACCGACTACTAAGACCTACTTAGCTAGGAAAATAGTTTCTGATGAGAGTCCTTCAAGTCTCACACCAAAAACTAGGGGACTGGATGTTTGGATAAAAATTCAAATGACATGTGAAGGCCTCCTAGGTGGACATTTGTTACCCTCGACCCTCGTAATAGTGTTACCTGACCACCCACCTCTCAGAAACCTTGACTGTCCACCACCCAGGATTCCTGACTAATGTCTCTTAGGATTCTTGACTAACATCTCTTGAGAACCTTGATTGCCCACCTCCCAAGAACTTTGGCTGCTCACCACCCAGGATTCCTGACTGACACCTCTCGAGATTCCTGACTACTCGTTTCTCCGGATTCCTGATTGCCTTTTTTTGGATTACTGTCTCTTGCCCCTTCAGGAATCTTGACAGCCTCCCAGAAAAACCTAACCCTGTCATCAGTCCTTGGAGATCACCAAAAATGGGAATGATTAATGATCAAGGACCCTATAGTAAGAAGCGCCACCCTGACGACTTTTATATATCTGTCCCATCTCCCACCGAATCCTAAAAGATCTGACAGTAACAGACTTGATGGAGGTCACATCTCTTAAATAAATGCGACTGGCACACTGTCCCAAGGCAGAGCATCCCATCGTTTCCATTCTTCGATGTTAAGTTATTTCACTCACTTCTCAAGGGTCCTATATAAGTAGGCAAAATCAGCAGTTAAGGTGGTGGTATTCTTTTTCTTCTTCCTTGGCTTTTGCTTAAGCTTTCTGTTTCCTCTCTTTTCCTTTCACCGAAATTATTTGCTCTCCCTTTTATATTTTTGTTGACTTAGGCATTGGAGTTTTTCCGTCAAAAAGTACCCCCGGTGTTACTCAAAGTGTGTTATTGTCTTGCAGGGGAGTTGAGGTGAGGCTCTACAATTGAGGATCCGACCATCAACTCTCTACGGTGAGGATCTGGTAACGCAACAGTCACATTCATATTCACACCTTAACAAAATCCAATAACAATTTTGGGATTATTCAGGGTTAGAGTAACCATCAGGAAGGATGATTACCCTAATAACTTTATATTATATCATATTTTTTAAAGCTCAATAAATGTCACGCCCCGAACCTAGTCAGCCACGTGGCAATCGCCGCGAATCCTAGAAATACATCCTATGACTTAGAATGCACCTCTAGAACCCGCAAGACATTAGTACCTGTTTTCAAACTCATTAACCAACAATAAGATAAAATAAAAGAAAATGGAAGATTTCAATCATATTAA
>JAVXUL010159047.1:0-13505 GCA_035590515.1 Trichilia minutiflora | reverse complement strand
TATTATTATCGCATTTCATCATATATTTGTAAAACAGGATTGAAATAGAAAAGTAAAACCAAAAGGAGTCCACTCACTACTCAGGGAGGGTATACACTCCCTAGTTTCCCTTGTTCCTCGATCAGTTACGCGAGTACCTCGACCTCGAATCTTCGCCTATCCACACGCATAAATATTATCAATATATATTCTAAAATACGAATGGAATTCAAATACGTGCAATGCATGCTAATTTTCGAGTTCCCACTATCGAACCATTATTCGAATTTATCCAAAACCCTATCTAGACCTCGGACTACCAAATTATTATCGCTACGGACCCACATTATGGCTAAATTGATGTATTTTGATTTATATACGCGATTCTAACTAATGGGCCCCACTCTTTCGCTGGAACAATAACTAGAGTTACTGTTTATGTTTATCCAGAATCTCTGAAATCATAAATCTAACTTTCTACGACTTCCACGACTCCTCTATAACCTATATTATGCCTTAAAACTAAAATATGAGGGCTAGATCTACAAGAATTCATACGAAATCCCATACGAATCAACATGCATAAAAACACGAAATAAATATATAAACGAGTTAGAAACGAAGCTACGAACCCCGTGGTGTGGTCAGTTTACTCCGATTTCGCCTCTAACTTGAAAAATCCCAAATTTCTTCTTCGAACCCTAGGTGCCCTTCCATGAAATTGCACCTCTATCGTCGAATTGATGCTCCCAGTATGAACGACTCGTAGAATCCAGCTTGTGGTGAAAAGAAATTGATGTTTGGGCAAAATATGGGTGGGTCTAGAGAGAGAAATAGAAAGAGTGTGAGAGGAGAGAAGAAGGAAAGAAAAATGAGAGAAACCCTAAAATTTTGTCCCCCAGACCCTTATTTATAGAAAAAGAATGAAATTATCATTTTGCCCTTAAGTTTTATTAAGGAGGAAGCTTTTGAAAATGGGCAATTTCGTCATTTCGCGCTGATTCGATCGAACGAATAACACTTCGTTCAAACGAATCCTTCAGCGTCTACAGAAGTCAGAGAACTTGCAAATTTTCGGTAGAGCGAACCCTTATTCGTTTGAATGAACCCACACTTCGGTTGAACGAATGGCTCCTTCGGTCAAACGAATTACAATTAGGTCGAACGAATCCCCCTATTCATTCAAACGAATCTGAAGTCAAAATTTTTCAGAGAGTCCTCAAAATATCGGTCGAATGAATCACCCATTCGGTCGTTCGAAACCGCCAAAATTTAAATTTTCACTTAAATATTCTCCATATAAGCCTAGAATCACACCCACAACCACATGAACATGAAATGAATGCAGATATATGAACGGGAGAAGGAGAAAATGATAAATATACCCTCGGAATAAAACACGGGGTGTTACAAATTGCAACCCTAAGGCCAAATTTACATTAACACCAGTATCATCAAAGGTGTATGTAAATTATCACCAAACCATTTTGAGGTAATATAAACCAAATTTTGAATATCAAACTCATAATTAGCCTCCTCAGCCTTATTACCATCATACCGCAAATCATTATAAAATTATTATATATGCATTCACAACAAAATCATATTAGGCTTCTTCCTAGCCTTAATCTCATGCAACTCATCTTTGCTTGCTAAACTAATTTATAACTTAAATTATATATAAAATCTTTATCATCCTATCACATAAAATATATAAGTTTTATAACATTTAAAAGGAGGTAAATAAAGTCAAATTTACTCACTCATAGAAAGGATATACACTCTCTATTATCCATCATTTTATTCATCTCTTTTTTTGAGCATTTCATGCCCGATTAGACACATCAATATTCATATTAACTATATTCTCATGATTATATAATCAAATTCCGAATTCCTAATTCGATTCTATTCATTACATCTAATTCCTTAAAATCTCATGTTTATGACATTTATTCTAACTCATAATACTAAATTATAGTCTGATTCATCATAACTAAATAAAATTATTTGAGTAAATAGTAAAACCTTAGTCAAAACAGTAACTAATTTACTGTTTATTATACCCAAATTTTAATTTTTTAATTTTAGCAATCTAATGACTCATATACATAATCTACGCTGTAATTAAGACTAATTTAAGTTGAATTATAGCATTAAGGTTACTATTTATCAAAATTGGGACTTTCTCCAAATTGCAACAATTGAAGCCTCCTAAGATTAAAAGGTAAGTTTATTATCATTCTATTGTCCTAATTTCATAATTTGATAAACTAGGTTTTAATCAGTTAGAAAATGACAAATCAAAGGAAGAAGTAGAAAGAAGCAAAACAAGTATAGGGGAGGAAACATTTAGGGAAAAAGAAGAAGTAAGGAACAAAATGAGTTTTCCCTACTTTTGTCTATTTATATAAAGCCTAGAAAGTTTACCAATATGCTCTTTAGTGCAAAGAAGAAAGAGATAAAGACAAAATAGACAAAATGGTAAATTTGGAGACCTAAATCAAAATCGGTGCACCATTTAAGGGAAAGGGCTCAAACCAATCCTAAAACTAGCCTTAAGATCGGTGGTGAAAGAAACTACGGTCTAGGCATGCAAAATCTGAAAATTTTTCTTCCTAGATATCATGCTAAAACATAATAAAAAATGAAAAACCAATAGAAATCAATATGGGGTTTTAATTGAATACCTTGCTAACTTAAGGTTTGATGAATTTTTAAACTAAAAAATATGAGTTCTCCTCATTTTAGCACCATCCCTATACCTTTCTCTTGTTGCCATTCATATGAAGGAGAGAAACAAACATTTTTACTTCAAAAAATTATTCAAAAATGAAAAATAAATCATATTTATATTTTTTTTATTTTCAATTAATTAATCAATATTTATCCAATAAATATTGTATTTTAATTAGAGTTAATGTGATATAACAACCTCTAGATTAGATGGATGCAACCAAGTCAAATTGAACCAATAGTCATATAACATATATAGAAAATTTGGATATAATCAAATGATGTCATTTGTAATAATATTATTACACTTTTATCCAAGTATTTAATAATTAAATAAACTGGATAAATAGCAAATTAATTAACTATTTAATTAATATTATGAATTACAATAAATCCACAACCATAATACATTTATCATAATATCCTTATCAAATTAAATATAAGGATAAAATGATAATTTTTATCTAAATTAAATACTTTAATTTAGATTTAAATTATATAATAATCTCAATTATTAATTTTATAATACAATTTACGTTAAATTACATAAATATATCACATAGGGGCAAAATGATTATTTTATCTAAATTAAATATTTCAATTTAGTTATACCTATTTTGTATGAAAATCATATTTTAACACATTTGATAATCAATATTATCAATTTGTATATAAGTTACATTAAATTATATAAATATATCACATATATTAATTCTTTAACTCTTTAAAGAATAACAAATATATATAACACTTATATATATTTATTTCGGCCTATATATTATCCTTGAAGGTGCTAGCCATCTACATATAATATTTTATCTCTCTCTCTTTAAAGAAATGCACAAGAATTTTTTGTGTGACCATGAAGACTTACCGTGACTTAATCATGAGCATATACCAAATATTTCGACTCTGAGCATTCCAATTTTGAATACTTCGAACACTCAACGACTATGGGTAGTATTTAGCAATGCGTTATAATCCCTAAATTACAATGAAGAAATTCTTTTATCAAACCTTTTATTAATTGTATATACCATATGATTTATATCCTTTCGTTGTCCAATCCTAATCGAGCAAGGGTTCTTGGAATGTCAAAATCTTAATCTTGATTTATTTACGAATCGTCGATCATTATATCATAAATACATCCCCACGAACTCTTTGTGTGATATATTAAGTGTTATAGTTATAGACTTATATTCCAAACATCCATTGATATTTGTTTAAGAACTCAACTTGAATAAAGTTAATAGAAACTCTCGATTCAATTTGTCGAGCCAACAGATCCCATCTTAACCGTCAACTGAACTCCTATATGAGCAACGTATAATCAAATCAATTTTAACATACAAAGCATAACTAACCCTATAATTATACACCATATAAACTATAAGCACAATGTCTGATTCAAACATCTCAGATCTAAGGACTACATCCCATACTAGTACATTATTTTGATAAATTATTGATTACATGTATACCATGTGATTTATGATCATGTTCAATAAATAATTCTCTAACTATAAATTCATACTAATACATTTATGATAATAGTCATATTGTTAGCCTTACATATATCATCTTATGATATCATTAGACGGCATTTAGTATACCTACTGTGTGGTACAGTTACTCAATCAATATCACATATGTAGAAAATAATTTTGATAAATTTATTTAACTATTAAAAGTATTTATCGGGATAATTCACATACATTTTTTATATTATTGTATGAAATTATAAAGGAAGAAGAAAGTGTATATAAATAAAGAAAAAACTCTTTCATTAATAATAATGTTTAATAGAAGATCACAAACTCTGAAACTGATAACACAAATGGTCTCTAAGGCATACACTAACAATCTCTCACTTGTATTAAAGTCATTTGTTATTGTATCATATATCCATCTTCTCAAGATGATAATTCAGCTATTTCTGTATCATCGTCTTAGTCAGTAAGTCAATTATACAGTTCACTGAAGTTGTTTTTTATACAAGTATCTCTATAGCTCCAACGAACTCTCATAAAATAAGATATTTATACTGAATATGTTTAGACTTTTGGTATACTCTTAGTTTCTTAGCTTACGCAATAGCTCTAGTATTATCACAGAACATGGTTATCGGATAATGCATGTTAGGAATGACACCAAGTTTAAATACAAATTTTCACATCCAAACAGCCTCTTTTGCTGCTTCAAAAACGATAATATATTCAGCTTCTGTAGTAGAATCCACTATCATAGTCTATTTGAAACTCTTTTAGTTGACTGCACCTTTATTACATATGAAATATCACTAGATGTAGACTTTTCATCATCTACATCTGACTGAAAGTTAGAATCTAAGTATCTATGAATGCTCAACTTTTGATATCCATAACTCAAAATTAAATCCTCCTTAAGTATTTAAGGATTGTTTTAACTATCAACTAGTGTTTTTCTCCTGGATTGACCTGATATCAACTTGTAACACTTATACCATATGATATATTAGGCCATGTATATAGCATTGCATACATTAAGCTACTTATAGCTGAAGCATAAGGTACGCTATACAACCATTACACCTCTTCATCAGTCTTTAGACTCATATATTTAGAAAGATTAGGACTATGATTGAAAGGTAAGAGATCTCTTTTAGAGTTCTCCATACATAACATTTTCAGCATCTTCTCTATATACAACTTTTAGGATAATCCTATTACCCTCTTCGTTCTATCTACATATATGCAAATTCCAAGGACATAAGTTGCTTCTCCTAGATCTTTCATTAAAAAGGTTCTAGACAACCAGATTTTTGTCATAATTATTGCCTATCAATAATATATCATCTACATATAAGATGAATAATATAACAGTATGATTTTTAACCCATTTATAAACACAAGATTCGTTTGGATTTTGTTCAAAGCTAAATGATTTGATCACATCATCAAATTGTTTATTCCAACTATAGAAAACTTGTTTTAATCTATATATGGATCAATACAACTTACATATCTTATTCTTATCTGCAATGGATACAAAACTAATAGGTTACTATATATAAATATTTTTCTCAAGATAATTGTTGAGGAATACAATTTTAATATCCATCTGCTAGATCTCATAATCATGGTATATTACAATGGTTAGTATAATTCGGATAGATTTAATCATAGCTACGGACAAACAGGTATCCTCATAATCTAACCCTTGTTTTTTAGTATACTCTTTTGCAACTAGCCATACTTTGTAAGCCTCTACCTTATCATCCTTTTCAATTTTCTCTTGAAGATCCATTTATAACCAATAGCAATGATTTGCTTTAATATATCAATAAGTGTACAAACTTTGTTGGCATACATGGATTCTATCTCAAAATCTGTTACCTCTAGCCATTCACTAGAATCTTTATCCTGAATTATTTCTTTATAACTTCTAAGATCATTACCATAATCTAACTCTACCACTAAGTAAAAGTCATACTTTCATTTGTAAAGAACTCTGTATCACTCTAGAAGTCGTAACACTCTAAAAGATTTTTTGATTGGAATTGGAACAGGAACTGAGGTTTGTTGACTAAATGGTCTAGCATTAGTATCATCGGTCTGAGCTTCTGAGGAACCTTTTTTAAGCTCAATTTCTCTTCTTACACCACGTTCTTCTAAGAACTCTCCTTCTAAGAAGTGTATACTCTTATTAATCAAAAGAAAAGTAGAAATAATATCTTAAACTATCCTCAGGATATCCAATAAATCGACCCTTCTTTGATTTGATAACTAACTTATCAGTATTAACTAACTTAATATAAATTGGATAACCCCAAATTCTCATATAATTGAGACTGGATTTTTTTTCATACCATATCTCTTATAGGGTCTTTTAGACTATTTTTAACAGAACTTTGTTCAAGATAACATAGTAGTAAGTAAGGTATATCCCAACAATGATATTAGTAAGTCAGTAAAATTCACCATAAATCATACCATATCTAATAAGGTACTATTTTTACTTTTCCTACACCATTTAATTTTGATATGTAAGAAGGAGTCAATTGAAAAATTATTAAATTCTCTTTTAAAAATTCTTGAAACTCTATACTCAATTATTCTCTTTCACAATCTGATTATAGAATTTTAATACTCTTTTCAGTTTATTTCTTTACTTCATTCTTGAATTCCTTGAACTTTTCAAAGAATTTTGATTTATATTTTATCAAATACACATACTCAAATCATGATATATTATCAGTAAATGTGACAAAGTAGTTAAATCTTCCTCGAGTTGCAGTACTAAATGGTCCACTTATATTTGTATATATAAGTTTTAATAACTTCTTAACTCTCTCAACTTTATTCTTAAAGGGAGATTTGATCATCTTTCCTCGAAGACATGACTCATAAATTGGAAAGGGATTCAGAACCTAGTGAACTTCAAAGTCCACTTTCTCCAAGTTGAATCAATCTCTTGTCGTCCTCGATGTGACCTAATCTATAATGTCATAGATATTTAGGATTTATTTTATCACGAATTCTTTATTCGTAATGGATTTGATTGAATAATTATTATTCAATTCTAAGATATATAAATCATTTGTATTTATTGCTTTATCTACTAATATATTTTTCAAATGTATTAGACATTTATTTTTGTTAAACTGCACATTGTAACCATCTTTACATAACACAGAAATAAAAATTATATTTTTGATCATTATTAGCTTCAACAACAACTGTTACTCCATTAGCTATTCTTAAAACGATCTTAACTCTTGACAATACTGAATTATTTAATATTGTCTCTAGAGAACTACGCACATGAGATGTAGTTGCTAAATCTAAAATCTAGGAATAATGATCAAAAATAACACTTAATTTATAATTGATCATCTTATAGCTACATATACCTTCTTTTACCTTTTTGAGACATTTAAGGTATCGAGGATAACTCCTCTTTAAATTTTCTCTATTTTCATAAAGCAAATATTTGCTTTTGGCTATTTTGTTGTCTATCCTAAAATTTGGTTCCATCAAACTAATTTTGTCCATAATCTTTAGGAAAACTAGGTTATAGTTTTGCATCAGTTTTGGTTATCACAATTTTCTTGAGACACTAAAAAAGAACCAAAAAAGATTATTAGTGATCTGTATTATTAATAAATCAAATAATATGATTTAATAAATTCAGATAATTTAAATTGTAACAGTTAAACAATTTAAAGGTTATTATTATGTGTTAATCATATTAATTCTCACTATTTAATTTGATTCCTACACTCCCTAAGTTAGGACTCAAAATTTTCAATGGAATTTAAAAATTAATGGAAAATCAACATTTTATCTCAATTAACCAACCTCATATAATAGAAATCTTGGTCAATTAATTTTGATAAGTAGAAAACTCTTTTCCTTTTTAAATTTAATATAAGGTTTGATTTATATTTTACTCTAACTTTGAAGCCTCATATAATAGAAATCCCAACCCCCTAAGTCAGTTAAGTCCAAACCATATCATTTTCTAAAGTTGTTATTTTCACCTCTCCCTTATATAATAAAAATCTTGGTCAAGGTGAAAATACATATCTAAGAACTAGATAATCAAATTCTAGAACACAAATACCACCCCCTCACATAATAAAAATCTTAGGATATGAATTTATGTTAAAGAATTCAAAGATATCCCACCATAAGAGACATGGATTTAATAATTTTCTTAGAGAGTCATTTTGCATGTAAATTTTACATATGTCAAACTCATGTTATAAACATGCAAATGCTAACAGGTGATTTTTCATAAAATCCACATCTATTTATTTATTTATTTATTATTATTATTATTATTATTATTATTATTATTATTATTATTATTATTATTATTATTATTATTATTATTATTATTCAATCATCCTATAAAAGAATGTTGTTACCAACTAATTGATTTAACTTGAACAAATATTATTAGTTGTTGGGGAAAATATGTGAGTGACACGTGGGATCTCATCAGGAAGAAATGTGGCACTTCCATCCCAGATATTTCAGCCTCCCCAGGTGAATTCGATCTCAGGTCCCAGAGAGTCACCCTCTCAGGGGAACCCCACCTCAGGCCCCGGGGAGTCAACTTCTTAGGTAAAGTCACCTCAAGTCCTAGGGAGTTGACTTCTCAAGCAAACAAGCATCCCCATTCAGAGGGCGTCCAATGTCTCTCGGTTGGTTTACCTTTAGGACTCAAGGACGTGCCATCGCTCTTAGGTAGCAGTGATTGAAGCCCTCAGGCAGATGGCAGTCGAAGCCCTCGGGAAATCTTTGTTTGTCGTAGGATTAGCTTATTCATCCCCAAAAAGTGCAGAATCAGCCTTACAACTGCGGTAACCTCCTCAAAAAAATGTCCCCCTTCACCAGTATGCATACGGCCCCAAACTAAAGAATCCCTAATCATACGCCCATGCTATCAAAAATGGGAATGATCACTGACACAGCCTATGATAGGGGTAGACGCCCAGGAGCTGCCTATCCCTCCTCCGTCTATTTTCAGACAATATGACAATAGTAGACTTGGGATTTATAGAAATGTCAGCTAAAACATAATGGAATACAACTACACATTATCCAAAAGCACTAGAGTCCCATCATTCTTATTCTTCGATGTCTAGTCACATCATCAAGGTACTATATACAGAGGGGTTCTCCAGTAAAGAGGGGGATTCAGATCTTTAGACTTTACCTTTCTACTTACACCTCTTGTTGGTATTCCTCTTTCGATTTTCTCTTCTCCACACTTATTAAAAGAGCTTCATTTCCTACATTCTTTTCGATTTACTTATCAGAATTCATAATATTTTCCTACACTATATCTGACTTAGGCATCGAAGTTTCTCGTCGGGACCCCCACCCAGCATTTCTCCTAGTGTGTTATTATCTTGCAGGGACTTAGAGGTGAAGCTCTGCAAGCAAGGATTCGACCAATAATTATCTATAACGTGGATCTGATGACGTAACAGCCACGTTCATATCCACACCTCAACAGCTAACGCCGTTTATAGAAACTCTACCAAAAAGCCATTGAAGCATCATTTGGTGAAAAAAGAGAAAAGGTTGTCTCGAAGCCTTGATAAAGTCGAATGGCAGAGCGAATACAAGGAAATAAAGGCTCCAGTAAAAGTACTGCCCGAGGAGGAGAGAGAGCCTCACTCACACGAGAAGGACCCTGGCCTAGAGTGAACGCACAGATAGGCTCTTGACCAGCAGGGTCGAAGCATTGAAAAGGGAACTCTTGGAGATTAGACAATAGTTGGCCAGGTAACTAGTCGCCCTAAGAAAGGAAAGGGCCAGGAAACTAGTCGCCCTAAGAGAGGAAAGAACACCATTTCCTCCTAGAGAGTAGGAAAATCGAACCCCCCGAGCTAGTCATGTGAAGAAATTTTAAAGGTTCAAAAAAATGCATGGTTATGCATCCACATCCAGGTTGACTACCTTATAAAAGAAAAAAGTTAAAGCAATAGAGGGGTCGGTGGATGAACCCCGAGTGCCTCAAGAGATGAACACTCTCTTTAAAATTTATGAAGGACAAGAGCAGAGAAGAAATAACTCTAATAGACATCACAGAAAGACAAGTAAATGGAAAGGGGAGCACAGTTTGGCCCCCACTTACATGAGATTTTACCTCAATGAGAAATATGCCCGAGAAAGGAAAGTCACAGCAACCACCGATAGGAGGGAAATGGAGAACTGTGTGAGAAAGGTGTTGCAGGAAATGAGAGCGCAGAGCATTCCTGCTCAAGGGGAGAACCTAGAGACTAGAGAAGTCCCTACTTCTGCCTTCACGTATCCCCTCTCAAAGAAAATTTTGGCATTACGCCTTTCTAAAAATTCAAGAAGCTTCAACTAATTGCCTACTCTGGAAAGACTGACCCCTCCTTGCACATAGACACATTCAAGGAGATGATGCTAATTCAAGGCTTAACAGAACTATAAATGTGTCGATCCTTCACCCTGACTCTAAAAACACCAGTCAGGCATTGGTACAAAAACCTGCCACCCTCCAGCATCAGTAACTTCAATCAACTGGCGACCATCTTCAAAAATGAGTTTAAGGGGATGGTGGCCACCAGCCAAAACCTAAGCATACCTGAAAAAACTTAAGGGTCCCAGGTAAGAGAAAGCTCTCGCAGGACGATCGACAGAAAGGTAAGAGAAGTCGCTATCAAAACCTCAGATATAATAGGAGAAACACAGACGAAACTACAGAAAGTAGAAAAATTATTTTCTCAAGTCACACAAGGACAAAAGACCCCAAAACTCCCTCCAGTAAGGAATCTTCTCAGAAGAATGGAACAGATAGCTGCCCAAGAATTCATGGCCCTAAAAGTTCTCCTGTCAGAAACTTGTGAGCATACCACAAATGGAGGACTTTTGTCACCGCGCACTCAAAATATGAAAGGCAAAAATGCCCAAGAAAGATAAGGGCTGATCTTGTAAATTCCACAACAAGGATGGTCACATAAAGTGAGGATCTGCGCAATTAAATCGAGGTACTAGTTAAAAACAACTACCTCACTAACTGTGTTGTGGATTCTTCACAAACTTCTTCAGGAGCCAGATAGTATCGAGAAAATGAAGATGACCAGGGTCTAGACTACACCATAATCATCTCAAGGAGACTTTTCGGGTAGCTTCTGAGGGCTTCCTAAGCCCTAATTAGGAAAACCCTAACTAAGTGATTCGGGTAATCAAACCTGGAATATACAAGCTAGTTGACTTAATGACGATATCCCAACCAAGACGTGGAAATCGGGGATGTAAAAAAAGTATTGCCCCTAAGAGAGACTCTCCTTAGATTGGCACACTTGTAATATTCGTTTGTATTTTCTTTTTGTGTAAATAAAATAAAATGTTTGAATCTTTCTTAGCATCTCCCAGAGTTTCTACTACGTCAGTATTCTCCTCCTAGTGTTAAGGTTGCTCGCGGGCCATAAAATCCCTTGACACTAGTCAAATTAAAAATCCTACCCAGTTCAGGTTTTATAAATCCTTAGTCCAAGTCAAACATCTTGAGAGTCTAAGACCTGATTTGTGATTAAGATGCGATAATTCCTAGTAGTGTCAGGTTCCTTAAGAATTAAAAATCATGTCCAGTCCAGGTTTTATAAATCCTTAGTCTAAGTCAAGCATCCTGAGAGTCTAAGACCTGGTTTGTGATTAAGATGCGATAATTCCTGGTAGTGTCAGGTCCTTTCAGAATTAAAAATCCTGTCCATTCTAGGTTTCATAAATCCTTAGTCCAAGTCAGGCTTCCTGAGAGTCTAAGACCTGGTTTGTGATTAAGGCGCGATAATTCCTAGTAGTGTCAGGTCCTTTCAGAATTAAAAATCCTGCCCAACCCAGGTTTCATAAATCTTTAGTTCAAGTCAGGCATTCGGAGAGTATAAAACCTGGTTTGTGATTAAAGAGTGATAATTTCTGGTAATGTCAGGTCCTTTCAGAGTTAAAATTCTGCCCAGTCCAGGTTTCCTAAATTCTTGATTCAAGTCAGGCATCCTGAGAGTCTAAGACCTGATTTGTGATTAAGGGGTGATAATTCCTGGTGGTGTCAAGTCTTGTCTGTTTCAGGTTCCATAAACCTTTAGTCCAAGTCAGGCATCCGGAGAGTCTAAGACCTGATTTGCGATTAAGGTGTTGTAAACCATGGTAATGTCAGGTCATCTTCCAATGTTTAGAATGGCTTTAAACCCCTGAAGATCCCTGACCATAGTTGAGACTACTCCTAAGGTCTCGGGTAGAGTCAAGCTCCAAAGCTCTCTAAGTGTACCCCCAAATTCGAGATATCATAACCACCTTCGAAGCACAGTCGACAATTATGTTCACTTAACTTATTTATATCTAAGCCATGAATAAAGCTTCTTTATAATTAGTTAAGTAAAGAAGAAAAATTGGCCTGAGAGACACACAGAAATGAGCAAAATTCCTTTTCATTGATAAAGAATTGGGAAAGTACATATATATATTGTACATACAAAGGAATTAATCCTAAGGAACAAGACATCAAAGAATTTTTATAAAAAATATATTCTAAGTCCTAAAGTACTCGGTGGAAAGCCTTTTTCATCCTCAGTCTAATATCTCTACTGGTACATCTTCTGCTCGAGGGTCAGGAGGGGTTGGAGGATTCTCTTTCCTCTCTCTTATTGAAGGGGCCTCTTCATTATGCACGGCTCAGGAAGGAAAAGGAGCATCTTTTTGGTTCCCTGATAGATCTAGGGGGGCTAGTGATTCGGTACCCCTAGTGGCTGCCTCAAAAAGACCTTCTGTTGTGTCAACCGAGCAAACTTCATCTCTCAGTCTTCCATCATCGACAGCCATCTCACCCATCTGGGTCGCAAGGAGATCATCTAAAGGATGGGTCCCAGAAGTTCCTGGGATGTCGCGGTTTAACTGGTTGAATAACCAGCACAGGTCCAGTTTTGGGTACTCCTAGAAGAAGAGACGGCTTGTCAAATCTATGCCCTTATCAACTCCCTCGTCATACCGATTAGTGAGTTGAGCTAACACTTCCTTCAACTTCTTCCTTTGATCCTCAGAGGACTGCTATAGGTTTTCGTGTGTATCTCCCAGTACCCAAAGCTCCTCTGTCAAGAAATTCGTCCTATCCTCCGACCTCACCAGCTCTGACAGGAGCATTGAATATTGTCCATTTAGGCGATCATCCTCCTCCTTCAGGGTTGTTAGTGTGTATGCCCTAGAAACCATTCGTGTTATCGATTTCAGGGCTTTTGATCTTGTATAAATCTTATATTTATTAATAAAAGA
>JAVXUL010159036.1:0-11236 GCA_035590515.1 Trichilia minutiflora | reverse complement strand
CGTTAATCCCCTCATGGATGGTCATTTACATATAAATGTTAGCAATTTATTATTTATAATATCTAAAATCTAAATTTTTATTATTTAAATAATATCTTTTTAATAATTATTATTTATCTCTCTTAAAGTTAGGAATATCAATTTTAAGACATTAAATTTATTTATAACACAAGTAGTTATTTAAATAATTATATTATATTAACTTATTTATTTAATGATTTTTTAATTTTATTCTCAATTGAGTGTGAATTAAATGTATTTTAAATAATTTTTATTTTTTATAAAAAATAATTTATTTATATATTTTTATAATGAGATAAAAAATAAAAAAATTAAATTTTTGTTATACTAATATTATAGTAAGACTAATTTTTATTTTTTTTTTACAATTATATTACTGTTTTACTCGCTTTTAAATTCTAACTTAGATAAAAAGTCAAATACAAATAACTATTAAACTATTGGACTACGACTCTTAAAGAAGACTACAATTATATTATTATTTGTCATCAGTGAAAAAATTAATTAGATTGCATCATTATTTAAAACAAAAAAATTTATAATGTAATAATTTAAATTCATCTTTTATGTATGTGTGTGTGTTTGTATAATTTAATTATTTATTTATTTGAACATAATAAAAAGAGCTAACCACTTAAATTTAGACCTATTATAATATTAATGTAACAAAAAAAACTTAAGCTTTTATCTCATTATAAAAATTGTAAAAATAAATTATTTTTTATAAAAATAAAATTTCTTTAAAATGTATACTTAATTTATACTCAATTAAAAATAAATTTTTAAATAAATAATATTTTAACATTACATAAATAAACTAATATGATATGATTACTCAAATATAAATTATATCATAAATAAATTTATTTGTTAAGAGCATGAAAAGGATTTATATGTCTTAAAATTGACATCTCTAATTTTAAGGGAATTAAATAATAATTATTAAATAAAAATTATTTAAATTAAAAAATCATGAATGATAAATTACTAAAAATTTATATATAATTAACCATAATTTTATTAAGGTATTAATAGGATAGAAAATAAAAAAAAGAAAGTGATAATTATTGAATACATATCATATAAGCGATAGTATTTAAAATATTATATGAGGGATGTGATAAATCATGAGTTTTTATTGAAAGTATAATATTTTGTTATATTTTAAAATTAAAATAAAATAAAAATTAATAATACTATTTTAATAAATTTTTATTAATCAAAATTTAATATTTAATGCTTCACGAAACTTACTTGCACACTTGGGCTATCCGAATCTGGCAATTGGCGACTAAGTGTACCACCTGTGCTCGAATGTCAACGGTAATTTCCAATCTCGCCAGTTTTGTCCCCGTAATTGGAAGCATACCGAACTGTGCAGTGGATAATTCCACGTAATTATTATGTAGTGAAACTGAAATCCTTCCAACATTTTGCTGGGTCCCTTGGTCAGCAATAGTCCAGGTTAGTGTTGTATTTCCAGATGGAGCATAATTAGATCAAGTCTTGCTACGTGTCGAATGAAAGGAATAACATAAGACCAGTGCACTGTGGTCCACGACGAACTAACTCCCCTGATGGCTCAGGTTCATAACAGATCCTTCGAAAGTGAAGTTGTCCGAGTCATCCAATGGCTCTAAGTCTGACCAACGGTTCAACACGACCACTCACATCACACAACACCAATCCTCAAAAACCTATTAAATTCGACGGTGTCATTATTATTTTTGATTTTTAGGGGGTCACGAATTTATCAGCCCCTAAACAATTTTATGCTGCAAACACTCGTTAATAATTTAGTGTTACTGATAGGTTAATTAAAGTTCTTTTATATTTTTAAAGATAAATTTTCTGTTTACAGCGTAAATTTTTGTGATACCACAATGACAAATATTTCACATCAATATTGCAATTAATTTCATATAATAATAATAATAATAAACTGTAGATTTTTATTTTTTTAATTCAAGAGAATTAGTTAAATCTTTATATCATTAAAACAACAAATGCATTCACACTGCCGTCAGTTCACTGGCTTATTAATTAGAATAATTAAGTTTATAAATCCGTTTCACATGTTTCACTCACTCTAAGCTTCTATGAAGCAACGATTTTCATATTTAATGGTTCGATCAGCATCGCTCGGTACTCGGGACTCAGTGACTCATCATTCAATAGAATAGTATTGGATTCGGTATATGTTAGTTGGTGAGCACTTCATTTTCAAGCTCATGCAGTCGCCGTCTTCTAGTTCTAATGTCTACTTCTTTGGCCGCGTTTTAGATCAAGTGAGGAACAGCTAGCTATAAAACAGGCAGATATACAACAAAACAAAGATGTATTATGCATGTAATTAAATTAATGAATCAGATATATAATTTCATATTAGGGGATAAGAAGAATCTTGACTGATTCTTTGTTATAGGATAGAGCTAGCTTGTTGGATGGCAGTGATAATTCTATCATAATGAGTTGCCTGAAACTGAACCCAACCACCATAGATCATCAACGCGGTTTTGTATATAAATTTGCCTGGTGGGCATATTTATTTTAGATTGAAGAGATGTTTATTGTGTTAATGAAGTGACGATAGAAGTTGGATGTTTGATTGGACTCAAAACTCATACCCCAAATAGGGAGATTTAGAATGCTTTAATTAAGTTGGTGAACTGTTCGTTTTGTTCCCTTCGTCACACGGAGCAATAATTTACAATCACAACTAATTCTACTTGCAATTGACTATGCCATTCATAAAAATTATTTTTAAAACATAGAACGTAGCTGCTTTCGCATTTATTACTTGCTAATAAAAGTCAATCACTGGTCTTACAAAGTGGAGCAGAGCCCATATGCGTTTCTGCGCGCATCTCTTTACCGAAATGGACTCCCCATTCCATACACATTTTCAAATTTTCATTTTTAAGAGCACTGACGTCTTTTCATCGTGGGCAATTGGCATCTATATTTTCTCACTGATGTAGGCAATCCATGGTCCGGGCCCTTCACCATTCAATTCAAAGTTTATCTACTGACTGCCACGTTTTATGTCACTCCCACAAAAGTACAATAATTTCCCATTGTCAAGGGCCCAAATAATTATAACTATTCAAAGGATAGGATTACTTGTTCTCCTCGTAGTATAAACTAAAATCTTAAAATTCTTAATATAATCATATATAGCTAAATATTACATATATATTTTCTGTTGTCATGACATATTGGACAGGAGAAACTATGACTATGTCACGTGGGTTTGTATGGGAAGGAGGTAAGAAATTTGAAAATGGGACATGTGGGAAGGTTCCCAAAATGTTAGCTCCAGACATTCTGTAGGGACCCAATTGAAAATAAGAAACAAAGTACTTGTGAATGTGACAAAGAACAATGACACCCATGTTAAGTTATATTTATGTCGTGCTTCCTCGCTCACCAAGCACTACCATTATCACAACTCAGCCATGTAGACCCCTACCTCTTTCGTTTCTTTCTCATTTTCTTCACTGCTATAGCGGATTAGAGATATCATATGACATTTCATAGTCCATATCTATTATCGCGTCCTACGTATACATCATCAAGTATGTATATGAACGCAACTACCTTAATTAAATCAGTAGTAATGCATGGAATGGAACTTTTTCCTCGGTATGAACTACCATATAAATCACTTGCGTTTGCAACTTGAATACTTGCCTATTGCTTAAAAGCTGTGATATTGGTTCTGTGACAGTTCGTACGAGGAAAAGGGGAAGCTTTAACGTGTGAGTCTAAGTCAAATTTGCTGAAGTAACATCAAAACTTTTGTATCACGTCAGTCAATTAATTTCATTGCAGTATTAAGTGTCATTGGAGATACAAGTCAACGTAAAAGTTCGAAGGTGTCTCCCAATTTTTTTGTGTAAAAAAAAAAAAAAAGCCGGTTACGTGGAACAAGAACTCGAAATTAATTTGGAAGAAAATGCGTACCATAAACACTACATTTGCTCTTGACCTTTCAAATCATGCTATTAATTTTTATCAAGATTGTTAAAACCGTGGAAAATTATTGCTTAATCTGTTGTGGATGGCTGCATTCTCAAAATGGAAAATTGTTGAACGATGAACAACATATCAATATGGATTGTTATGTGCAAAGGAGACAGGTGATCTGCTTAACGACGTGTTTGAAATAGAATGCTGCTGGTTTCTTTTTGGAGTCACTATTTGGCTTGGTCAATCGTAACGTTAATGAATCAAAATCAAATATTGTCAATTCTCTCCTCCAAGATGTCATGTTTTCTCACATTTACTTATTGCCCTCTTTGAATGTCCTCATAAGATTTACGGAATTCAAAAAACTGAACAGATTTCACACTTGATGGTCAACTCAATCCAGCAATCTCATTCCCATATTCTTATATGAATTTCATTCTATATTATTCATAATTAAATAATATTATAAATTCAAAGAATATTTACGTCAAATTACTGAAAAAATATTAATATGAAATATATTTGAATCCATACTGCATAATAAATTTTGAATCATTCATAAAATAATAATTCTTCCAAAATTTGAATTTTAAGACTTTTACATAAAATTTATTTTTTTATTTATTGTTACTAATAAAATGTGAGAATAACACCTTATTTATATTCAATTTTAAAAATTATAAATTAATAGGTATAAAATCTTTATATAATCAAATAATTTTATACTATTTATTTTTATTTAGTCCATCATTAAATAGAAATAAGTCTCTAATTTTTACACATTAAAAGATTTATACTTTCTTAATAAATTAAATTCATATATTATTTAATATAGTTTGATCAATTTAATTAATCTAACTTTTATAATAGTATATAATATATAATTAATATATATTTAATCTACGTATCATTATTGAATTAAAATTCAACATTTCTTTTTTTATATTTTTTTAGAAAGTAGGTCTCAAGTGGATTCATTTGGATGTTCCTGGAGTAAAAGAAGATTTTCTTTCCCATTTTTTGTCCTTGTGAATCACATTCCATGGAGAAAGTAATGGTTTCGGCTCACATTGTCTTAAGCCTGCTTGCTATTAATTAGTCCAGCATGACAATTTTTTGGTCCACTAAATGAAGAGCAGACAGTCAACTCCAAAATGCACATATCAATATATATTCATTTAAGAGCCAACAGTCAAGAATGTTTACATACGAAATGAAGTTGTAATGATATTGCCCTCGAAATGCAAAGATTGTAGGCAGCATAACCCCAGCCAATCCATTGCCATGTATTGTTTGTTGTCTGCTTTCCTAGGGCTTTCCATTAAGATTGGTCTTAGAAAAAGATCTTTCGTTTTGCAGATTACGCTTTCAATTCCAAGTTTTAATGTTGGAAGAAAACAAGGCAACAACAGCTTCAAATTCCAAAGGTAAATCTATTTCCAATCGACCAAAAATTGGCTGTCTGCCTTTGTTTATACTTTCTGAGATGTATACGTGAGAGAAAAAGAGAATACTGGCGAACTTAAGCATAACTAGAATCGAACATAATAATGTGAAAGAATCGAACATACTAATGTCAAAGAGTGGTAATTAATTGGTCAGACTATCGCAACAATTTTCAGTCGTAATTTTAAGCGAAAGTTTGAGTGACCTAAGCTTAACATGTCATTCAATAAACTTAAGACGCTTAATTTAATTTTTGATTGGATAGTTTTATTGAAATTATTCAGGCTAACAGTTTTTCTAATTTTAAGGCAACCGTACATCAACATTTAAGATTTAGTGGATGCCGTGTCTAAGCCCAAACAAAGAAGAATCTCGAGCTACAAGTTGTCTAGTTTCACTAAGGTACAATCTTAAGGCCCAAAATACTGGTTGAAACATTTGACTAGTTAATCATGTATTGATTAACATGAATAACCGCACAATCAATATCCTGACCCATTTAAATCTGGGTTTGCAATGATGATAATCAAGTGACCTGTAGACCAAATTGATATTATACATGAGAGCAGAGGCCATATCGGATCACGTGTAGCTTCCGGATAACGTTTCTACTCAAAATACAAATCATAATAGTGATTGAATACAGGAGGAGGTAAAACAATTAGAGTAAATATTTTATGGAAAACTTTAAACACCGTACAGAGCTGCTTTACGAAGCTCCATTTACGCTAAGAAAATCTGTAAAGGTGTCATTTGGATGACTGAAGGTGGAATATTTAGCAATGTGGTTTTTATGACCTATTCCTAGCAGCATGTTCAAACTTCTTGATGGCAATTTCATTTTCTTCTAGCCTCGTCTGAACGAAGCAAAGTATCCACCAAGAGAAGCTCCTCAACTTAACCTTCATAAAAAAAACAACACTTCAGCAAGTAATATTCGCGGCACAAGACTTTTAATACAAAATTTCATGTTAATTTTAGCACCAACAGCCGAGTGAAGGCATATGTGATAAAAATTATTTAATTGCAAAGTTTGAAGATACCAATTCCATACAAGGACAAACAACAAAGACAGTAAAACACAGGTAATACATATGATGCTGAGAAAATAAATACATTTGATTATTCTCAATCATATAGCAAGTTATATAACCTATGCAGCAGAAAGCAAATCCTCTAACTGATGATATTCAATGACATTCGACACATCATGTCTGAATCCCATATTCTTTTGTCGAGGTTGTATACTTGCAAACCCTTATAAGAATAGCAAGCTAGTTCTGGTGCTCACAGATAAACTCCAAATTAACTGAGCAAGTTGTTACAGCAAAAAAGCATCGAGAGAATGATGATGATGATGAAGAAGAAGAAGAAGAAGAAGAAGACAAAACAAACTTTTATTATCCCACTTACTCAATACAAAGCCGAGTAAATATATACACATATGCAAAATAAAGTTAATTCACTAAATTAACAAACACTTTTCACGGCATCAGTCCATATCACTGACTAATACACTGCTAAGCTATAAAACTCCCCCTCAAGATGGCTTGTAAATATCTTTGACAGCCATCTTAAATAGTAGAGAATGCGATCGAGAAGAAGGTAATGCTTTGGTAAACAAATCTGCAAGTTGATGATGGGATTGAATAGGCATAAGCTTGATGAAACCTACTGCAACTTGCTCCTGGATGAAATGACAATCATATCAATATGTTTGGTGTGTTCATGGAAGACAGGATTAGAAGCAATGAGCATAGCAGCTTGATTATCACAAAAGAGTAAGGTAGGAGATGATAAAGAAACAGAAAAATCATTCAACAAATGAGTTAACCAAACTAGTTCACTGATAGTGGCAGCCATGGCTCGGTATTGAGCTTTCAGCTGAAGAATGAGAGACTATGTTTTGCTTTTTAGCTTTCCAGGACATTAAAGCATCTTCTAAAAATACACAAAAAATAGTCACCGATCTTCTAGAATCAGTACAGTTGCCGCAATCTGCATCAAAAAAATTTTTTAGTCATAAAAAAGAATTGGATGAAAAGAATAAGCCTTGACTAAGGTTGGATTTGAGATATCTATGTAGGTGATGAGCAACATGTAAATGAGGCATTCTTGGTTGAACAAGAAATTGACTAAACTTATGGACAGCATATGTAATACCAGGCTTTGATAAAGTGATATATAGAAGCCTACCAATTAGTCTTCGATACTGAGAAGTATTAGAAATTAATCACCATCAGTAGCATTAAGTTAAAGCTGAGGATCCATTGGAATATAAGCTAGTTTACAAGCTAGAAAACTAGAGTCTTTAAGAAGCTGCAAAGTTATAGTGATGTTAAAAAAGAATAATACGTTTACTAGATATAGCAATTTCAATGTTAAGAAAATACTTCAAAGGTCCAAAATCTTTGAGTTTAAAATGACTTTCCCAAAACTGTTTGGTAATAGATATCAACTATAAAGAAGAGTCACAAACAATGATATCATCCACATAAACTAATATGAGACAAACGAAGAACCCAAACCTTTAGTGCATAAAGAGTAATCTGATTTTAACCGATGAAAGCCATTCTGAAGAAGAGAATGTGAAAATTTAGAATACTATTGCCTTGAAGCTTGTTTTGAGTCTATACATTGGCTTATGAAATTTGCAAACTAGAGGTTGACTGGATTAAACATGCTCCCTTTATTCGCTATACCCAGGAGGCATTTATATACACTTCTTCAAACAAATCTTTATTAAAAAAAGCATTATTTACATCCAGTTAAACCGAATTCTAAGATTGACTAGAAGCAAAAGCTAAAAGCACTTTAACAGTTATTAACTTTGTAACTGGAGAAAATGTATCAATGAAATCAATCCTTTTTTATTGAGTATACCCTTTGGTCACAAACCTAACTTTATGTCTCACTATAGATCCATCAGACCTATATTTAATCTTATAAATCCACTTACATCCAATACAATACTTTTCTAAGAGTAAAGGAACTATAAACCATATATGGCTATACTCAAATCCCTACACCTCAGTGGCTATAAAAACTTGTCATTAAGGATATTTAACAGCTTGATGATAAAATTGAGGTTCATAATAAAATGATATTACTAATACAAAATATTTATAAGTTGGAGACAAAGAATCATAAGAGATGATTGAATTTAAAGGAAAAAGACTACTCTGACTCTGAAAAGGAAGTTTTGCTGAACCAGAAAACAAATTACAATGAAAGTCTGAGTTAAGATGGAGGTTTGGTAAGTCTTTATTACTTTTTAATAAAACTGACAGAAACAATAGAGGGAGAATCAGATATAGAAGATTGAGAATGAGGTGAAACATAAAGATTAAGATTGGATTGTTAAGGTATAGCAACATCATTATATGGATTAGGTATAACTAAATTAGAAAAATGATCCACTGTAAGATTTAGAGAAACATCGTATTAAAAGGGAAATGTATCTTCCTAAAAGATAACATATCTAGAAATAGAAAAACTACTTATTATGAATATCCAATGACTTATAACCTTTCATATCAGGAGGATAACTAAGGAAAACATAGGTTCTAACTCTAAGATAAAATTTAGACCTATTAACTTGAAGAGTGGAAGCAAATGCAAGACAACCAAAGACTTTAAGAAAGAAGTAATCAACAAACTTATGATATAACATCTCAAAAAGAGATTTGAAATGTAACAAAGAAGGAGGAGTTTTATTTATCAAAAAGGTAGCTATTAATACACATTCACTCCAAAAATGAATAGGCATTTGAGATTGGAAATACAAAGCTCTAGTAACATTTAGCAAATGGTTGATTTTTTTTCAACAATAGAATTTTGCTGAGATCTCTCTACATAAGATAATTAATGTATCACACCATGTTCGTAAAAAAAATCAGTGAAAGCTAACTCTTTAGCATTATCATATTTAAATTGTTCGATCTTACTATTGCATTAAGTAGTAGCCATCTAAAAAAAATCTAAGAATAACAGTAAAACATTATATTTTTACTGAAGTAAATAAATCTAAGTAAACCCAGTGTAATCACCCACCACGTTTAAAAAATACTTGTGACCAAAACAAGAACTTGCATGATATAGTCCCCAAATATCATAATGGATTAAATCAAATGGATACTTACCCATATTATTATTAAAAAAAAAGGATAACCTTTTTTTGGTTAGCTAATAGGTATATAACAAAAGAATCTTTATTCTTCTTAGAGACTGTATATTGTAACTGACTTTGTAAAGTATCTAACATCTTGAAAGATAAATGACCAAACCTATTATGCTAAGTATGAACAGAAACATTATTAATATGAACATTGAAAACTTCAACATGAAACTTATCCATATCCAAAACATACAGATCTTCTATTTTATTACACTTACCAATCATCTTTCTAGAATTGACTTCTTGAATTGTAAAGTAATCATGAAAAAAGTTGACTGTAAGTTGAGCATCATAGTAATAGCAATTAAAGATAATATATTGATTTTGAATTCAAGTAAGAATAAAACATCTTCTAAAATCAGCTTTAAACCTAGCTTAACATCTTCATAAAACTTGACTAAAAGACTAGTTTGATTAAATAAAGTCATATGTGAATTCTAAATTGACTTCATACAAGTAAAAGCACTATAATTTAAACATATATGTCTAGATACCCCTAAGTCCATTATCTAGTACTTCAAGAATGAAAATACAGAAACCATAGAAATGAAAAAACATATACCTAACAAGTATGAAGAAGAATGATCTCTGGATTCCTGTTGTTCATTGATTTTAGCTGCATAAGCCATATAACTGGATAGAATAACCAATAGTTGGTAATGTTGTGTAATGCTTAGGTTCAGGAAAAATTTTATAATACCTACAGTATTAGCTTCAGTCTTGACATTAGTATTAGACTGATTGAAAACTTGATTAACAACAACATTCTTTTAATTCTTCTATTTGTGTTGATAGCTAGGAGATAATCATGAAGTTTATAACACTTTTCAATGGTATGGCTATGAAAATTACAATGAGGACAAAAAGATCTTTCCTTCTTTTATCCTTTATTCTCTGCACCACTCCTCTTAGCATCTTTATTTTTGGCAATAAATGTTATAGTAATGATAGAATCCTTTCCTAAGTTTGATTGAAAACCAATCCTCTTATGTCACTAAAGAAAATAATTTGTTAATAGAAGGTATAAGATTCATCAGTAATATTTAACCTCTAACCTGAGCAAGAAACTCATTTAGTCCCATAAGAAAGAACATTATGTATTATATCTAATAATAAGAATTAAGATCTTTAACTTCACTATAAGTACATCTTTTACAAGTACAAGCTAGTCTAAAATTACTCAATTCTTCCTACAATGTCTTCAGCTTTGTAAAATAAGCACTAACAGTGTTTTGATCCTAATTGAGATTTATTATTTTCTGTTTCAACTAAAATATTCTAGGATCATTACTTTACTGAAATCTATCTTTAAGATCAAGCTAAATTTCATGAGCTAATTTAGCAAATATTATGCTACCAAATATCCCCTTAGAAACTAAATTTAAAATCCATGAGATTACTATATTATTGTTATATACCTAAGAATTCTTAAAATTAATGCCATTGATATTAGGTTTATGTACAGAGCCATCAATAAACCGTAGCTTATTCTTTACTAATAAAGCAAAAATTTTCATGGCCGGACTCTAAGAGGCATAGTTATCTGATCGGTTGTCGAATCCGTCAAAAATAAAATACCAACTCAATTCTAAAAATAAATTTATAGATAGCGATGAGTGG
>JAVXUL010159025.1:0-13506 GCA_035590515.1 Trichilia minutiflora | reverse complement strand
AAAATTTAATAATTATCTCCATAAATTAATAAAGCCAACATATTTTAATGTATTTATAAATAAAATAAATACATAATATATTACTAATATATTATAGGAAATTTAATTAATTAATTAATTAAATAAAATTAAATATTTATAATTAAAATAAATAAAATAAATAAATGCTGACGTGGCACCTTGTGATTAGGTCACGTCAACTATCGATGGTGCGCTGGAGCGTGTTGGAGCGCGCCATCGATTGTTGATGTGGCCCAATAATAAAATGCCACGTGGTCTTAATGGATATTTTTGAATTCAAGGTTATTTTCGTTCTTAAACAGTAATTTAAATTATTTTTGAATAAAAATTATTACTGCGAATATTTTTTAATTCTAATTATAAACTGTAGTTATTTTTGATTAATTCCCTATTTTTTTTAACTCTTTCATATTTTTCGTTGATTTGTTGTTGGCGGTGGTTAGCTAAGCATTGAAGGAAAATTAATTGGAAAAAGTAAAAATAAGACTGGAAAGAGTAGCTTACTTTTTAAGCAGTGATCCGGTGGATAAGCCGAGCTGGATGTCGTTTCACGTGCGTGAAAAGATAATAATTAATAACAACATTAATTAGATCACTTTTTCCAGTTTGGTTACCATGCCTTCCATGCGTAGATACATAATTTTAATATTAAATGTCAACTTAAAATTTTAAAAAAATAAAATTAAAAATTTATATAATTTAACATAAAATTAAAATATATAATATAAAATTTAAAATATAAAGTTAAAATTTATATTTTAAATTTACATTAAATAGTATCTCGATGTATATATAGATACATCAACAATCCATTTTTTATTATTAATTGAATTAAATATTATTTTTGTTTTTATATTTAAAAATTAATTTTACTTAAAATTATAAAATATTTAATCATTTATTGTAATCCTCAACAGTAAGACTCCTGGGCCTGGGCCCGGGGGGTCAGACTAATACGTTGTATATAGAACAGTAGGAACTCACGGACACTCGGGATACACAGATCTCCGCGATACTACCTTTTGGAGTCATCGAAGCTATAGTTCGCTGTATAAGAGCCTCCCGAGAACCAAGGGAATTCATTCTCGGAAGAACTGGAAACTCCACTCGAAAGAACCTACACTCGGGGTCTCGGGGTTGACGTGGCAGGAACAATGTCATAGCTTTCCACGCACCCTGATTTCTACAGTAGGTTATTTTGGACACGTCATCCATGCAGCAGCACGTGTCCAATGTTACGGACTTCTATGCTTTCAATATGCAGCATCCAAAAATCGAGGGAGGGACATTCTGATTCATTCAAGCATATTCAGAAAAAGAAACTGTAAAACATTCTCTCATTTTTCCAGTGATTTTGAGGCATCATTCTCAAGGAATAGAATGTTTTATGCTCTTTATATTTTTCATGCATTCTTGCCTGCTTGCATGCACACCTCTCTCACACACTAAGTAAAACCCTATTTGACTTAAGTATCGAAGGATTTTTATCGAAAAACTGACTTTACCCCTGAGATGTTCAGTGTTTTGTATTTTCAAGCTTAGGAAAAGGAAGAGAAGACCAGCTGGTGCTCGAGGTTGAGGACGACACCAACTTCTTGCATCAACATTTGGCGTCGTCTGTGGAAAACAAATAAAAAGCCAACTAACAAGCAATTTTTAGTAAAAATGACAAACGTCAGAGGTTATACAATCAGGAGACATGTGACTGAACGTAGAAACACAGAGGGAGTCTTTGCGGAAGTAGCTACTGTTGTAAAAGGGGTGGAGAGCGCCCTACATGAGATTCTGGAGCATGGAAGCCCTCGATAAGACGCCACTGAGATGCATGTACGTGGACCGGGTCATGTAAGGAAAACAAAAGAAATAACCCGGTTATTGTAGCTGCTTCAAGACAGTGAGCAGCGACATGCAGAGAAGGACAGATAAATGTAGATATTGGTCAGAGAAGTATCGGAGATGAAGAAGATGATACAGACCAATGCGTAGGAGACAAGAGTACCGGACGAGACGGTGGAGAGTAGCTTCCCTCGACCAGAAGCTGTGGTGAGGGATGAGCAAGGAGTCAGGAGACAACCCAAGACCCGAAGGTATATAACTGCGAAAAAAAGGAAGGATAAGGCTGTAGAGGAACCCCATTCGAAGAGGGTGGGGACTAAAGATACATGCATGCCCGCCGTTATTCGGGAAAGGCATTACCTCGGGTCTACAACAGTATCCCGGAGCCCAGATGCAATTCAGGAGATACCTGATGATACTAACTCACCTCCGAATGATATGAGAATGCTTTTGGAGCAGAGGCAAAGGTGGGAACGTGAAGCATTCGGACGAGAGAACCTATGTTAGGAGGGAGAACGGGGGATTGACAGCAAGAACAGGGATGTAGAGTCCTTGATAAGAAAGGTGATGGAGGAGATGGGCAAAGAGAAAGCGGGCCCCTGAGGTGATCTGACTGAACCCGTTCCAATGATCAGCCCCTATGCAAGGTCACCTTTCACACTTAAACTATTGGGCTAGACCTTGCCCAAAAAGTTTAAAATACCTCAGATTATCCCATTTTTTTAGAAAACAGACCTGTCACTGCACATGGATTTTTTCTATGAGATGATGCTCATCTAGGGTCTGAGCGAAGAATAAATGTGTCGTCTATTTCCCCTGATCCTGGAAGGGCAAGCCAGAAAATGGTTCATGAGTTTGACTCCCGGGAGCATCCAGAGCTTTGATCAACTGTATGAGGCGTTCACCATGGAATTCAGAGGCGCAGTCTTCAGCACCAAGGCCTCGAGTTCCTTGTTACTGCTTAAACAAGGAAATGGCGAAAGTCTTAGGAGCTTTGCCAAAAGGTACCACGAAGAGGTGCCTGAATTGGGGGTTTACCACCACTCGCTGACCCTGGAGGTGCTGAGACAGGGGGCTCAGAATAGACAGGGCCTGGTATGCTATTTATAAGTTCTCAATTAGCACTTACGAGGCAACTCGAAGAAAGATACTCGATGAGATAGAAGTCGAGAACCAAGTGATGCTCAAGATGAAAGAGCAGAAGCCTTTAGGGGCTCCCCCGAGAGATAACAACCGATTCAGAAAGCCCGACAATAGGAGGGGCAAAGGTGATGGGCGGAGCTTTCCTGAAACTAATTGGGAAAGGGATCGAGTCCCCGAGTACTACTGGGGTGATAGGCGGAGAGGAGGAATACCCTATAGAGCGGAGATCGCCTTGGAGAGATAATCCAAAGCGGGTCGCCCAGGTAGATAGACCAAGGCGAGTGGAGCAGGGGAAAGCTAAGAAGAAGTTAACTCCCTTGAACACTTCACTTTCACAGATTCTAGAAGAGGTCAGGAAACGGGGGACTTTGTTGCTGGATCCTCGTCCAATTAAACGTAGACTCCCAGGGGAGGCGTAAAACAGATTTTGTGAGTTCCATCAAGACGTGGGACATTCAATGGAGGAGTGCTACGAGCTACAGAATCAAATTGAAGTCTTGGTCAGGAATAACTACTTGATCGAGTTTATAGCTCGTAAAGATGAAAGGCCCTAAGAATCGAGACGGGTCCCGGGACACGATGGTGCAATGGTGATCATTGGCGATCCCACACTTATTGAAAACTCGAATAATTCTAGAAAGAACTATGCTCGATATTCTATCCCAAGTACAAATATAGAGCCGCATAAATTGAATGTGCGGGCAGAAAAAAAATCGAGGATAGCCTCGGTACTGATCGTGTTTACGGATGAAGATGAGAATGGGGTCCATTATCCTCATGATGATGCCTTAGTTGTTACCATGACAGTGGGGACTTCCCAAGTCGGGATAATCTTAATTAACACGGGTAGCTCCACTGATATCATCTTTAAAGAGACGCTGAATTCATTGGGTATAGAAGACCTGAGGTTGAGACCAGAAGAGACCGCCCTACACGGATTCGGAGAGTCATGCATGTATCTCTTAGGGACCGTGCAGTTGCCAATTACAATGGGCGACAAGCCTTATCAGAAGGTCATCATGGTGAAACTCCAAGTAGTGGACCTGAAAATGCCTTACTCTATGATCCTGGGAAGATCGTTCCTCTGATCCACGAAGGCAGTGGAAAGTGTGCACTACTTGAAACTGAAGTTCATGGCCGAAGAGGGAATCGAGATTGTGAGAGGGAGCCAGAGGGAAACCCTATCCTACTTCGCTACTGCCTCACGAAACTCATATTGCATTCATAAGCGTCCTTTGGAGAGCGAGACTGGGGGTGTGAAGAAAATGGTCGATAGAAGGAACTCTCAGGAGAGTCGGATGAAGGAGAGAGCCAGTTTAGAGAATCAATATCACCCGAGCCGATCGAAGAAATAGATTCTATCATCCTGGATAACAAGCGATCTGAAAGATCAGTGAGAATCGGGTCTCACCTAGCCCCCGAGCACCAAACATCACTAATTCAAGTGCTTAAAAGGAATGCAGATGTGTTCACCTGGTCCCATGATGATATGTCGGGGATCAGTACTCGGGTTATAACTCACAGGCTGATGGTGGATTCGAAGTTCAAACCTATGGCGCAAAAGAGGCGAACGTTCAATTCAGAGAGGAGAGAGGCCATTAAAACTGAGGTGGACAAGCTTTTGAAAACGGAGTTTATCCGAGAGATTTAGTACCTCGAGTGGATTGCAAATGTTGTAATGATGAAGAAGGCCAATGGAAAATGGAGGATGTGTATAGACTTCACCGACTTGAATAAAGCTTGCCCAAAGGACAGCTTTCCCCTCCCTAAGATTGATCAATTAGTAGATGCCATGGCTGATCACGGACTCCTTAATTTTATGGATGCCTTCTTAGGGTATAATCAGATCAGGATGCATGAACCCGATCAGGATAAAACTGCATTCGTTACTGACCAAGGGGCTATACTGTTATACAGTTATGCCTGTTGGGTTAAAAAATGCAGGGGCCACATTCTAGAGGTTGATCAATAGAATGTTCCAGCCTTTGATAGGGTCCACCATGAAGGTGTACGTGGATGACATGATTACGAAGTCTATGCAGGCTTCAAACCATCCTAAATATTTGGAAGAAACCTTTTCCTACCTGAAAAGGTACAATATAAAGTTGAATCCCGAGAAATGCTCGTTTGGGGTCAGAACAGGGAAGTTCATCGGGTACATGGTTAGTGAAAGAGGCATCGAAGCCAACCCACAAAAGGTCCAGGCCATCCTGGATCTGAAGTCCCCGACTACGATGAAGGAGCTGCACAGTGTGATTGGGAGGTTAGCAGCCTTGAGCAGGTTTATGTTAAAGGCCACAGATAAATGCTTCCCTTTCTTTTAGATGATGAGGAAGGGGAAGAGGCTGGAGTGGGATGAAAGCCATAATCAGATCTTTCGAGAGCTGAAAGAGTACTTGGCATACGTTCCCCATCTTGTAAGCCCCGAAAGGGCGGATGTTTTATAGTTGTATTTAGCGGTTAGCGAATACTCCGTCAGCTCTGTCCTTGTCAGGGAAGATGTGGAAAAGGTGTAAAGGCCCATGTACTACACTAGCAAGTAATTATTAGATGCCGAGACGAGGTACACTCCACACGAAAAGTTCATCCTTTCACTCGTCATCGCTGCCAGAAAGTTATGCCCTTACTTCCAAGCTCACCGTGTAGTCGTGATGACGGATCAACCCCTGAGGCAAATCATTCACAAGCCCGATTTATCAGGGAGGTTAGTGAAGTAGTCTATTGAACTTAGTGAATATGATATTGATTACACGCCTTAAAGGGCCATTAAGGAGCAAGCACTGATAGATTTTATGGTAAAACTTACGATTTCGGATTAGATGGCCGTGTTACAGGTCTCCGACATTAACAGCAACTGAGACAAGAGTGATAGCTTTGACCCGCAGACCACAGAGGGGGCCTGACGGATGTATGTAGATGGGGCGTCGAACATTCAGGGGGAGGAGAAGAAATAATTCTGAGAAGGCGGAGCGGAGAAGAAGTCATGTACTTGCTACGATTTGATTTCAAAGTGACCAACAATAAAGCAGAGTATGAGGCATTAATTAGCGGCATGAAGCTGGCTAAGGCTTTGGGAGCCTGAAATTTGATTGTATATAGCGATTCTTAGTTAATCGCCATTCAGTTGAATGGGCAATTCCAGGGTTGGGAAGACAATATGCAAGCCTATTTAGTTCAAACCAGGAAATTGATGGAGGTTTTCCAAAGCATCACTGTTCAGCAACTCCCCCGGGCAAAAAATTCCAATGCCGATTCTCTGGCAAAATTGGCCTCTGTGTACAAGGGGAAGTCTTCTGCTATAGTACCGATCGAGCTTCTGACACAGAGGAGCGTAAACCTTAAGAAGGATCTTGTAGCTGCTCTACAGGAGACCCCCGACCCGATGTGGATAAGGGAGCTAAAGTCCTACATCCAGCATGAAGAGCTCCTGAGTGATAGAAATGAAGCTAGGAAGATAAAGAATCAAGCAACCAGGTACGCTGTTATTGATAGTACCCTTTATAAACATGGATTTACTCTGCCATACTTGAAATGTTTGAGACCAGATAAGATAGATAGAGTACTTGAGGAAATCCACAATGGAACCTGCGAAAGTCACAGAGGGGCCCGTTTATTGACATATAAGATTATCCGACAAGGGTATTTTTAACCCACAATATCTTAGGATGCTTTCAGAATAGTCAAATCTTGCCACCAATATCAGATTTATGGGGATATCCCGAGACAGCCCCCAGAAGAACTCACTTGCCTTTCGAGTTCTTGGCCTTTCTCTCAATGGGGGCTCGATCTGATAGGGTCACTCCCGACTGCTCGAGCTAACACTAAGTATGCTATTGTGGCGATTGACTATTTCACAAAATGGATAGAAGCCGAGCCTCTCTCCAGTATAATAGAGAAAAAGACCATCGCATTCATCAAGTAGAATATTATTTATCGCTTCTGGGCTTCACAGGTACTGGTTGTTGACAACGAAAAGCAATTTGACAATGCTCGATTCAGGGAATTCTGTTCAGAGTTCTACATCGATCTAAGGTTTGCCACTCCAGCACACCCTCAAGCTAACGTACAGGTTGAGGCCACTAACAATATTATCAAAAGGCTCTCAAAAAAAAGCTCGGAGAGCATAAGGGGTCATGAATCGATAAACTGCCCGAGGTTCTCTGGGTTTATAGGATCACTTTCCGCACAGTAACGGGAGAGTCTCCCTTCTTATTGACTTTCGGGTGTGAAGCTATGATCTCGATGGAGATCGATATTCCGACTTTTTGGATGCAGGACTATGATGAAGAGAGGAATAAGGCTAGTCGAAGATTAGAGTTGGATCTATTAAAAGGAAAGAGAGACGAGATCGCGATTCGGGTAACCGCACATCAATAAAGGATAGCCCGATACTACAATTAAAAAGTCAAACGTCGAACTTTTCAGAGGGGAGATCTAGTCCTCCAAAGGGTGACTCTTAACACCAAAGTCCCGGGTGAAGGGGTATTTGGAGCTAATTGAGAAGGGTCATATAAAATCGTTCAAGTACTCAGATTGAGAGTATACAAATTAGAGACCTCAAGCAGCACTCCAGTAAAAAAGCCATGGAACACAGACAGACTAAAAATCTGTTATCTATGACCCAACACTTTTAATAATAGGTCCCCCGATCCTGCGGTCAGCGTCTTGAACATCGGCTCCATAGAGAATATACGTCGAGCCTCTCTCTCAAGTACTCTATTCAGGTCTGACTTCGATAATGGAAGCTAGCCTAATCTTTTATATAAGAAGACCTTAGGCCAACGAGATCATATTGTCTCCGAGCTGAGGATATTTATTAAATTATGGAACCATGACGTTTCGAGGCTATATAGACCTTTGCCTGATGTATGGATTTTAGGACTGGCCATATGGACCTCTCCGTCCGATGCACAGATTATGGGCTCGATCGTATGGACCTTTTCACCTGATGAACGGATTTTGGGCTAGGCCATACCGATTTCTTTGCCTGATGATCAAATTCCAAGCTGGTCCATATAGACCTTTGCCCGATGTACGGATTTTGGGACTGGCCATATGAACCTCTCTGTCTGATACACAGATTTTGGGCCCGATCATATGGACCTTTTCGCCCGATGAACAGATTTCGGGTTAGGCCATACTAATTCTTTTGCCTGATAATCAGATTCTAGGCTAAGCTATATAGACCTTTGCCCGATGTACGAATTTTAGGACTGGCCATATGGACCTCTTTGCCCGATACACAGATTTTGAGCCCGATCGTGTAGACCTTTTCGCCCAATGAATGGATTCTGGGCTAGGCCATACCGATTCTTTTGCCTGATGATCAGATTCCAGGCTGGGTCATATAGACCTTTGCCCGATGTACAAATTCTAGGACTGGCCGTATGGACCTCTTTACCCTATGCACGGATCCCAGGCCCGATCGTGTGGACCTTTTCGCCCGATGAACGGATTTCGGGCTAGGCTATACCAATTTTTTTTGTCTGATGATCAGATTCCAGGCTAGGCCATATAGGCCTTTGCCCGATGTACAGATCCCAAAACTAGCCATATGGACCTCTTTACCCGATACACAAATTTTGGATTTGAATCCTTTACCGAGACTAAATTATCCCTGAAAAGACCTTAGATTAATGAGACTATATCGTCTCTAAGGGTATTTGGTAGTCGTGGAACTATACTGTTCTGAGGTCATATGGACCACGTTGTCCAAGGCCGACTACTTATTTAAGTTTTTCTTTTACAGGTACTAGGGTACCCAGAGGAGACTTTATGTCGGTAAGGCGAAGTCGCCCCTATTATAAAGGAAGAACATTTGAGAAGATTATAATGATCCCGATTCTATTTCTGTATTATATTGCATCTTTCGGGACTCGAGATCGTATACTACCTGCGGTTTGTATTTATTATATGATTATTTATTTTTATGGTCGAATTAGTTAACAGACCGACCTGTAAATGTTTTTCCCCTGTAAATGTTTTCTCCTGCTTTGATATTTAATGAGAATGATATATTTGTATGTTTGCATCGAACCGAGTAGCAGTTCGTATGGCTGCATATCAATCTGAGACAGATAGTTTATTCAAGTCATAAATTTTCTAAGTCATGTGCTCGGGGCCATTTTCTGAATGTATTTAAGCTATATGTGCATGTATTAACACGAGCAATATCCTTAATGAAATATTTTCTAAGTCTCCTATTCGAATGTCCTCGTCAAGCTATTGAGTGCCCGGATATTCATACCGGACCAAATGTACAGTTTACTGAAATTATTTTAAGTTATATGATCGGGAGATGTAATCGAATATATATAAGTTACCCATTTTTGTATCAACCCGAGTATTCTCCTTGTAGAATATTTTCTAAGTTTTTTGTTCGGGTGTCTTTATCGAGCCATTAGTTCTTAGATATTCGAGATAAATCGAGTATATTACTTTGTGTGGTTTTTTCTAAGTTATACGTTCAGGACCTTTTACCAGATGTATTCGTGTTATATGCTTATGAATTATCCCAAGCATTGTTCTTGATAAAGAATTTTTTAAGTCCTTTATTCAGACGTCTTTCTTGAATTAATGGATCCTTTATTTGGATATTTGGAAAATTGTATAAGTACTTTATTCGGATAGCTTCGCCGAGCCAATGAGCCGTCTGGTTTTTTATGCCGAATTGAATGTTTTATTTAAGAAAATTTTCTAAGTGGTGTGCTCGGAGAAATATTACAGAATATACAAGACTGAATGAAACAAAGCAGAATACATATATATGGAAACATCAATTTTATTAATAAATTAAGTTATTACAATGCCCGATCCTACTGGGTCTTATTTACATTAGTGGGGTCCTGAGCAGCCGGATCTAGGATGGGATCCGGCAGAGGCTGATTAGATTTAGCAAGAGGGTCAACAGGGACTTTTGGGGGTGTAACGCCCGAGGCAGGGGTTTCTTCCTCTGCTTCAGTACCCCGAGCTCCGAAGTCGGGTACTTCTCTTCCCAGTGCCTAGTAGAGCCATTCGAGTTCGAGATCGGGGTATTTCTCATGAAAAGTTTGGCAAGTCAGGTCGATTGCCTGATTCAGTGATGATTCCCCTTTAGCCTCGGCTGTTTTCACTGTGACCCGAAGCCTCTCGGGTTCCCCGACCAACCGTTTCTTCAGAATCTCCACCTTGGATTGCTACAACTCAATCCGAGACTTCATATTAGCATTTTCGAGATTAACCCCCTGAGTGAGCAGACTAGGAGGAGTCTAGCCGGAGTCGAGCTCCTCCTTGTCCTTCAGCCATGCGGCCTCCTTAGCTTCCCACTGAGTTCTCTTAGTGGTCAGATTAGCCTCCTCCTTCTCTTGCTGCTTCAGAGCGAAGCCGTTCTCCTTCTCGAGCTTTTTTATCTTGCTCGTCTCATTCCTCCGAGCCTCTATCTGCTGTTTCATCTGATAGCAGGCCTACAATCGGGGAGAAATATTAGCAATTTGAAGTTTACAAGCATAAAATAAAAGTTAAGTATTCTACTCACTTTCAGACCCCATCTGTATATGAAGTTCATGGCCTCTAGATCCCCCAACTTGTCGAGCTTCTCGACGACGAGCAGGGCTACGTGCCGCTCGATGTCGTTGATCAGGTTGAACAGGTGGACGAAGTGTTTATGTTTATTCTGCGGGATATCGCCCACCTGTAATTCAACTATTTTGCTGACCCCGTAAAAGCCTCCCGCATTAGCTTTTGGGGGTCCCAACCCCCCGATCCTGATTTGTTTGGTAGGTAGGCCAATCGGGGGTCGTCTTGGGGCCTTTTCTGCCCCTTGTTCAATGGTGGTTTCTCTACCATGATGCCTTTGCCTTTGTCCAGGACGACCACAGACACGGACTCGGAGTCAGAGTCCGAGTTCCCCTGGCTCCTCCTTCTAATGATCATCTCCCCCCGACTCTGCTGCTTTTTGGAGGGGGGAGTTTGCTTCGAGGCAGCATCGGTGGAGGTCTCGGTTGGTTTTTTTTTAACCAGCTTGCTAAAAGAGGACAGAGCTGAGGGCTTTCCAGAAGACATTGTAGACTCTGCAAAAGAACATTCGGAGAGTTAGTGATATATACAGTTAAATATATATATGTATACAATTTATGGACTTAGGCATTCAGAAAGAAGTTGTACTCTGGGCGAAATCCTTTTTGGTCAAGAATAAGAAGTCCCTAGTCGGGCAGGTCTTTACCAAATCCGAAGCTATAAGACTTGAATCAGAAAGTAGCCATTTCTGATCTGGAGATTGATCCCTAGCCTGTTTGATAATATTTAGGCTACAGGAACTTGACTCTGACTCCCCCAACCAAAAGAGGGGTTCAGCGAATGAATTCGAGACTGGGAGATGCGACTCGTGGTTCCAGTTTCTTCCCACAAAGAACCACTTACTCTTTTAGTCCTTGTTGCTAGTGGGATTCCCCTTGATCGGGTTTGGCTTCCTAGGCCTAAGTTGGAGGAATAGCCACCCAGGATTCTTTTCGAGGTTCTTCTTGAGCACAAACATATTCTCGATCTCTTTTATGGTGGGCGGGGAGTCAGATATCTGTCCCTAAAGTACGTAAAGTTCCACCAGAATCCTTCATCTATTCAGGTTTAACTGATAGGGGGCTATTCTCATGTGGGTCAAAAGTATACAAAAATATGGTTGCAGAGGCAACCTGACCTCGAGGTTGAATAACTCCTCATTTTGAAGTCCATTTCACCCTCGGGAGGATGGCTAGCCATCTCTTTGGCCTCAGGGGCTCGGAGATATACATCTTCAAGGATGCTAAACAAGGCTGTGTAGGCCTTTAAGTCGGTTTTCATGACCGTTGAAGAGAACCAATCCTGTTCGTAGGGGGATCGCACTTCAGAAATCGACTTAGAGCTAGAAACTAATTCTAAGCCCGCTCCTATATTGTCTTCCCCTTCAACAGCCTCAGGTCAGGTTGGAGAGCTAGAAATAGAAGCCATTTCTACTCATAAAAACAAGAAAGGGTCAGACGGTTATTTAGGGATCATGGACAACCTATGACATTTTTCTACTCGGTCCCTATCAGACCTCCTACCCTAACTGTTTCCTACTTCATCTAAACATACATCCCTACAGATTCTTCATTGAATAGAAAACATAACCACAAATTTGAAGAGGAAGGTGAGAGAAAGCTTACCGAATGAGAAGTGCTGAGAAGGTCCTTGAAGTGCTAAGGATGCTGAGAGTGCTGAGAATCAACAAAGTTAGCTCGGATTACTCTGTGCTTGGGTACTTTTGCTTGTAAGTGAAGTTAGAAAGGGAAAAAAAGATTTGTCAAGAAAAGAAAGGGGTATTTATAGATAAACCCAAAAAATTCCGACCGTTGATTCCGATCTAACGGATAAAGAAAGAGCACATCACCCTAATACGAAACGTCAAAGATCGATTTATTTTTAAAATTTAAATGAAGTGGGACCTACCCTAACAGCTAATCATGACGGCCCGAGTATCGCAATATTTCAGACTGATCTATCAATAGGGTGATGACACGTGTAGTGACTGTTATATTCTCGAAGAAGTAACTGAAACGTAATGGTAGCCGAGCAGAAGTTAATCAGTTTTCAATTTAATTCTCATTTAATTCAAAACTGGGGGGCTTAGTATTTGGATATTTTACTGAGGCCCATCTCACTTGCCCAAGTCCATCTTCTTGCCCTTGCCCTTGCCCAGGCCCATCATATACACATATTGTCCCCAAATGGGCCTCTTGATACGATACCGCCCCGAGAAGCCGTCTGCACCACTCAGGAGACAACAGAGATCACCTCGGGTACTCTACCTGAGGTTGCTGGTCAGAAGTTCTCTTTGGAGTTGTTCACTATCGATCCACGCTCAGGTGGAGAGTTTTTAATAGTAAGACTCCCGAGCTCGGGCTCGGGGGGTCGGACCAATATGTTGTATATAGAGCAACAGGGACTCACGGGCATTCGGGGTACACAGATCTCCATGACACTACCTTCTGGAGTCATCGAACCTATAGTCCGTTGTATAAGAGCCTCCTGAGAACCAAGGAAATTCATCCTCGGGAGAACTAAAAGCTCCACTCGGAGGAACCTACACTCGGGGTCTCGGGGTTGACGTGGCAGGGACAATGTCACAGCTTTTCACGCACCCTGATTTCTACAGTAGGTTATTTTGGACACGTCATCCATGCAGCAACACGTGTCCAATGTTACGGACTTCTATGCTTTCAATATGCAGCATCCAGAAATCGAGGGAGGGACATTTTGATTCATTCAAGCACATTAAGAAAAAGAAACTGTAAGACATTCTCTCATTTTTCCAGTGATTTTGAGGCATCATTCTCAGGGAATAGAATATTCTATGTTCTTTATATTTTTCATTTATTCTTGTCTGCTTGCTGACACTACTAAGATTAATGCGTATCAAGGATTGAAGGAAGAAAATAATCCAAAATTGCAATCAAAAGTTATGGGCAAAATACTGAAGCAAGGTCGGGCTGGACTGGAATAGCAACTGGGCTT
>JAVXUL010159014.1:0-13506 GCA_035590515.1 Trichilia minutiflora | reverse complement strand
ATTTAATCAATAAAAGGAAGCGAAAAATGATCTTTTCTTGTTGAAGCATTCAACTTCCTGTAGTCGATACAAACCCTCCACCCATTTTGAACTCGAGTGGGAACTAACTCACCATCATCATTCTCAACGACAGTTATACCTGTTTTCTTCGGCATAACTTGAACAGGACTTACCCATTTGCTATCTAAGATAGGATAAATCACACCTGCATCTAACAACTTCAATATTTCTTTCTTTACCACCTCCATCATTGGTGGGTTCAGTCGGCGTTGTGCCTCCTTGGTTGATTTACTCTCCTCTTCCAAATGAATTCTATGCATGCATATTGAGGGACTTAAGCCTTTGATATCAGTGATGGTCTATCCAATGGCTTCTTTATGCTTCCTCAAAATACAAATCAATTTTTCTTCTTTCACATTGGACAACTAGTTATAGATTATTATGGGAAGTGTATCTTTATCACCCAAATAGGAGTATTTCAAATGATCTGGCGGCGTATTTCAAATAATCTGGCGTCTTTAACTCCAAATTAGGTGCCTGCACAATAGAAGGTAAGAGCTTAGTTTGGTTATCAATTAAATCAAAAATAGGAACGTTGTAACTTACCGATTTCAAGGCATCTAATTCATAAACAACCTCATGCAAGTTAGTACTAATAACAAAATCATGTAAAGATTTGTCTACCTCATCGCAAGTTATGCTTTCACACAATGCAACTATTAATTCATTTTTTTTTTTTGAGTTTAAAATTCTGTGTAATCAAAGATTCAATCACATCCATACCTCATACAAATGATACATCACTACAGTGTTTCATAGCATCATAAACATTGAATTTAACTTTCACTCCATCAAATTTCATAGTCAAAGTACCATCATACACATCAATTTTTGTCCTAGCTGTGCTAAGGATTAACAATATCTCAGATGATTTAGATGATTTATCGTCTTCCATATCAAGCACAAAGAAATCAATAGAAAAAATCAATTCATTGACTTATACCAAGACATCTTCTAATACCTTTTCGGGATACACTATAGACCTATCAGCCAATTGTATGATAACTCCTATTTCTTTCAAAGGACTAGCACTCAGAGATGAATAAATAAAAATGGCATAACATTTATAGATGCACCCAAATCACACATTGCTCTCTTAATTCCTAAACTCCTAACTGTGCAAGGAATATAAAATATATCTCTATCTTTGCATTTAGGTGGTAGTTTTCTTTGAAGAACAGCGGATACATTCTCCCCCATACATATCTTTTCATATCCAAAAATTTTCTTCTTATTTGTGGATTCCTTCAAAAATTTTGCATAACGAGGCATTTTCTTAATGACATCAAGTAAAGGGATATTTACCTCAACTTTACGAAACACATCCAAGATCTCCTTCTCCTCTTTTTCTTTTTGGGATTTTTCTAACCTTTCTAGAAATGGAGGTCTGACAACTATTGGTTCTGGATGGTCAGATTTGGATTTCACATTTTGATCCTAATTCTTATTTTGAACAAGGATCTCTTTTTCTGACTCTGTCTTCTGTCTATGCCTACGGTTAACCTCATACTGTTTTTCAGAATTTTTTTTCCACTTCTTAAGGTGATGGAACTTGTATTTTACCTCGAATTCACTTCTATTTGAGATGGTTACTTACCTTGAGATTCTATCTTGTCCACAGATGTTGCTAATTGACTCACTTGATTCTTTAAATTTTGAATGCTTGCTTTGGTTTCCTATTGAAATTATAAGGTATTGTTAGCAAGTGATTTAACAATAGATGAAGATGACTGTTTTGATTGTTATAGCTTAAGCTAAAATTACTGAAAGTTTTGTGTCCTTGATCCATAGCTAAAATTCGAGTGGTCTCTCTATTCGAGATTATATAAGTTTGAATATGGATCATATCTTCTTTGTGGCTGACCTAAAAAACCTCTTATTACATTAACCTACTGTGAATCATCTTTTTAAAATGTCGGACACCTGTCAGTTAGATGATTTGATTGAACACAAATACTACAGCTCATGGTTTGTTGAGAATTTCTTACAATGAAGCTCTTAACCAAAGTTGTAAGCTATAAAATCTGAGATTCCAGATTTGGAGGGCATACTTAATAAACTTTTCTGGTGTGTTCAAAATTTTCATATTGCTTTGAAGTACCGGTCATGATGTCAATCAATTATCGAGCTTCTTCTGGTGACTTTGTGAAAAGTGTACCTCTACTTGTTGTATCTATCATCTTCCTCTCAATTTCTAGGAGCCCATTATAAAAATGCTCAATGAGTGTTGTTTCAAACATGTTGTGTTGTAGAAAACTTGCATAAAGACTTTTGAATCTCTCCCAATAATTATACAGAGTTTCAAATGATTTTTGTCTCACTCCAGTGATTTCTTTCTTTATCTTTATTGCTCTAGATGAAGAAAAGAAGTTTTCTAGGACCAATCGCACCATATCAGTCCACAAATTGATAGAACCTGGAGCCAAATCAAATAACCAATCTTTAGCATAATCTTTCAATAAAAAAGAAAAAGCATGTAATTTAACATTATCTTTGGTTACTCCCTGTGATTTCATATTAGCACAAACTATATGAAATGCCTTAAGATGTTTGTGAAGATTTTTATTTTCTCTTCTGTAGAACTTGGGCAGCAACTGTATCAGACCTGGTTGTAATTCAAAGTTAACCTGCAAGTTAGGATAAGTGATGCAAAGAGGGGGCTGATTTATAGGTGGGGCTGTGATATCTCGCATTGCTCTTTGTCTGTCCATATTGAATTATTCTTTTTCTGATTCACTGAAAATTTCAGACAAATCTAGCGCTACTTCTTCTTTAGCTTCTGATGAAGTACCCACTTGACTTCGCCTTTGGATCTTCGCATCTTTCCTTAATCTTTTAGCGGTCTTTTCAATTTTAGGATTGTATTGGAGTTCTTCCACAGATCAAACCTGGTCATCAAAAGGAATAAAAATCAATTAGTAACTGTTCTTCGACAACGATGCCAAAATTTAATCCGTTTTCGAATCCATCAAAAATAAAAATATCAACTCAATCCTAAAAATAAATTTATAGATAGTGATGAGTGGGATCGTCTCCACAAGGAACGAATGATTTTCAATCTTCTAAAAACTAAAAATAAAATCAACAGAGAAAATAATTAAGAATGCTATAACGAAAAAAAAATAACAATCAATAAAATTAATTAAACCAATAAGACTAAAAATAATGTAAAGAAGAAAATCAAATTTATAAAGATCTAGTCAAAAGAATAATTTTTAGATTAGTTTATATGGATTGATCATTGGATTTAAGATACTTTTATTATCTTGATAAACCAGTTATAGTTACTAGTAAGCTCTGCGTAAACAATTCCTTCTTACATTGTAGAACAATTAGGTCAAGTGGGATAATTGCTCTCTAACTAATAAACAAACCTGTAGAAGCTCTTAGATTTTAATTTATTGATAGCATTAAGAATTAGGGAAACCCGATTCTAACCAATAAATACACAAGCGGCTAATCATTTAAGTTAGATTATGCAATCTAAAGATATTTTGTCAGGTTATCCTTTTTCACTTTATAAAAAATCATACAATTATGGATATGAAGTTCTATATGATTATATAATGTTAATCGAATCATGTGACAGAAGTTTTTATGATCTATAAATCAACATTAATAAATATGAAGAGCAGAATTGCACAAATACCAAGAATGAATAAGAGTTTAGAAAATAAACATAGCTCTTTCAATCCTTAAAACCAATCCTTAATTATCCTTTAACTAGTAAAGAAATTTAGTTCTTCATAATCTAAAACAAAGAAAACACAAATCTGGAAAATTCGTTGCTGTTCTTCTTTCTTCTCTCTTTTGAAAACCTAGCTGCCTTCTTTTTGGATCTAAAGTCATCCTTTAAAAAGAGTGTTTTTATCGTTTATAAATTGTAATCTCCTAGATTTTAAGTTTCCTAAACTGCCTAGACAACTTTCTTTCATAAAAGAAGAAGTTTAGAAGCACAAAAATAGGTCAGAAGCTGAGTTGGCTCGTCAAAATTGCAAAATCCCGAAGTCTAGATTTTTCCCACGCCATGACTTTAGCCATGCCCAAGGCTAGTCTCATAACTAAGGAAGTCAGGGGCTATGTCTTCTATTTTTTCCCCCTCCTGCTTAGCCGTGCCCACGACTTGTGTCACAACTAAGAAACAAGGGCTGTTTTCTACTTTTCTGGACAAATTTTCTTCAGCTCTCCAAAATCATCAAAACTTCATTCCTTTCAGCTTCTTCTTCATCATTGATCCTATTTAACACCACAAAAACACAAATTATATAAAATCCATCCATTAAGCTCAATTTATCATAATGAATCGAAGGAAATAAGTATGAAAATTATAAACAAAATACAAGCTAACACTCTTCTTAGCTTTTTTTAAATAGGCAATCACCTCCTTAAGGGATTAGTCCCTTTTTATAAGCACATCTTTAGAGGATTCGCCTATCACCTTTCAATTATCTATATGGCTCTTAAAAATCATGATCTTTTCTTGAGCTATACTATAGAAGGATTCTTTTATGGACACGTGATCTTTAAGTTTCTTTCTCCTCAACTCATTTGTCAGCCTCACCCTCTAGCTAAGCCTTCAAAGCTTTCTTTTTCTTCTTTAACTTTTTTAGGTCTACAACTTCAGTGTTTATGCTTCTAGCTTATTATTTGCTCTGAGCTTGGTGCAAGTTCAACATATGTCCCATCTAAAAAAGAATATACAAGAATTAAGACTAACGTGCAAGCAAAGAAAAAAGATGAGATCACAAATTATTCTTAGAGTGCTCTAATGATAGTATACCACCATAACCAGAGTAGATCTAACCTTCATCTCTTAAGTCACCTCCTTATTAATTAATAATGTCGAGGCAATAATGGTTGGGAGGAGATAAGTCATAAACCTTTTTTTATCCTAAAAAATGTCAATGAGCTCAACTCTAAAAACGAAGTAACTGAAAATCTTTCACTGCACTTCCAGTATAATCCTTGGAGAAGTGGCTCTACTTATACTAGCATTTTTTGGAGGATTGTCTATTGTATGCCTCTTAGCCCTATAGTATTCATTAGTATCAAATTCATCTTTCTTTTTTATGTTTATCCTCTTATCTTAGAGATCGTCTTTTTTGAAAAGAGACGAAAAAAGTTTGTGATCGTAATCTGCCTCATCTTTTATAAAAATACCTGACTCAAGTGTTTATTCTTTATCTCCTTATGATGGGGGATTCCTTTCCTAGTCCTTTAGGATCGACTGAAAGCTACATTGTCCAACCATATCATCTCTTTCTGAAATCAATCGTTTTTCTTATAAATAATAAAAGTGAAAACTAAAAAAAAAAAGTGACCAAAAAATAGCTACAATAATAGCAGTTAAGCTTACCTTTATTTTTTTTATAGTTATTTAAAGTAGTCAAGGATACTTAGACTGTGAAACCCGTCCCTTAGGGTTATGGGTATTATAGTGAAACCCTAATGAGATTCTATACTTGATATTACATATAAATCACACATTAGAGGGTATAATAACTTGACGTTATGTTTAAGGAGGTGTGTGATATAGAATAAGAGTTTATAAAAAAGAATTAAATTTTTAACCCCCAAATCATATTCAATTGAGAAAAAGTTCTTCGTCTTTTTTGTAAAACTCGAAGAGAGCTTTTCATCAATATATTATGGGTTCCATGACGATATCCGAGACAAAAGTTAAAGTCATCTGAAGTGATAGTCCTCGAAAGAAGAACTAGAGGCAAAGGTATTGATACCTTCAGGGAAAGGTATCAATAAGTTACTGGGTGAGGCCAAAGGTATTGATACCTTAAAAGTATGATGAACAATAAAAGGCCAAACATATCGATACATTGAAAGTATTATAAATAGTAATAATACCAAATGTATCGATACCTTGGTAAGGGTATCGACACCTTTGTGACAGAGGTGAAGTCTGCTTGCGATGAAACTTATCGATACGTTGAGAAAGGTATCGATACCTTACAGGCTTAGTAAACAGTAAATAATCAAATGTATCGAGACATTGGAGTAGGAGTGTTTAACGAGCCCGAACCGACGGGTTTGGGTCGGTCTAGGTCGGTTTGATAGTTCCATAAAACTGGAATCGGACCGGATGAAAAGCTTAAACGATCCGGGTCGGGCCAGTTTGACGGTTTCAATTTCATGGAATCGGACTGAAACCAGAAGTAGAACAGTAACGGGTCGGGCTGGTTCATCAGATGGTTTTGATCCCGGTTTGGTTTCGGTTCGGTTCTGATCCGATTTTGATTTTATTAATTTTTTAATTTATAAAAATATTTTTAAAAAATATTTAAATTAAAAATTTTAAAAAAAATTGACCTGGGTTGAATCGGGGGTCCGGGCCGGTTCAACCCGCCGGTTTGGAACCGTCGATTCAACCCGGGGCCAAATAGACGGGCCTGAAACGATTCTGGGTCGGTTTTGATCCGGTTTCTTAGTTTCAGAATTTTAGAACCAGGCCGGACCATTTATATTGGCCCAAAATCGACCCAAACCATGTGAACAGTGGTCCAGGTCGATTCGGGCCTAATTTTTTACGGCCTGGGCCAGGCTGGTTCATGGGCCAACCCGGCCCGTTAGACACCCCTACATTGGAGGAAGGTATTGATACATTGCAGACATGATGTCAAAGGTATCATGCTATGTTTATGAAAGGTATCGACACCTTGGGACATTTCACAGTCTATTTACTCAGAACAGGGGACCGTCTTTCCCATTTTTCATTTTCACCCTCTCTCTCTCTTCATTTTTGGTAGAAACTCTTTCTCTCTCACTCTTGAAACTGATCTTCACCATTTCTCAATCAAACTTCGTCATTTCAGTTCCATTGAACTGAGGATCAACACTAGAACCCATAAATATCTTTTGATCGAAGTTCTACCTATCGAATCATAAGAATTCGTGAGGAGAAGAGGTATAGTGAACAATAGTTGAAGAGAGATTCAAACTAAAAAGGGTCCCTAAGCTCACCTACCAATTTGGGTAAGCCGATCCCTAGTCTCATATCTCTATTTTTAGCTATCATTTCACGTATATTTAAGAATATATAGCTTGGATACTATTTATAAAATCCTAAAAATTAGGGATTTTCTATATTATCGACTGAGTCAATAAATTAGAGGGCTTTGATAACTATTGGTATTAGAATTGATGAGAAAATTATAAATAGAGCAGGGTTCATATAGGACAGTATATTTAGAGAGAGAGAAAGAGTAAAGAGAGAGAGAGACAAGTGCAAGAGTAGCATGAGCATACATTGCATCATGCATGCACATTGTGACAGATTATTGAATATGTGTTTGTATTCAGAGGGTCTCCGCCTTGAGGAGGATACCCAGAGGATCTCCGCCTGAGACGAGAGGATCTCCGCCTTGAGGAGGATACCCAGAGGGTGGTTTTCCACCCCAGAATAGTGATTGGACACATTCTTTTTTCTTTGCCTTGTTTATTGTTATTTATGAATAAATATAATGTTAGAGATGATAGCATATGAATATATATATATATATATATATATATATATATATATAAAACTGAAATGAGGAGACGTTGGAGGTATGTTGTGTGGTAACCGAGATGACCCCTTGTTTATGATAGAGATAGGTTTGTTATGAAACCTAGATTGCCATGAATGTGAGGTCAGAGGCCTAATGTGTATATTTCTTATTGTGATTGTGAGGCCAGAGGTTAATTATATATATGTTTGTGAATGTGGCATGGTTAAGTATATATAATGGCTGTGGTGCCATACTTGTTGATTTGGCCTTGTAAGCCAATATGTTCTGTTTTACTATTTTGGCCTTATGAGTCGTAGATAATGTTTTTGGCCTTGTGAGCCACCAGTTTTTTGATTTACCCTGATGGGCCATTGATTATGATTTAAGATTTTGTGTGCTATATCATTGATTATATATAGGTGAGGATTGACTATAGAGGTCATGTGGAGTGGGTGGAATCCAATAAATCTCGCAGTGTGGATTGACCATACAATCTTAGGTAGAATGAGTAGAATTCACATGTCTAGGTTAAAGCATGCTAACCTTATACTGATATGATAGTATCCCAACCAGGATTACGGATCAGCCATATAGCCCAGAGGGAGTGAATGGGATCCTATAGACTGAGGGATATTATAATAGGCAAACATTCCTAACCAAGGTTACAGATTAACTATACAGCTCTAAGAGAGTGGATGGTATACTATAGACCGAGGGGATATACATATTTGATATTATATTGATTTTTTAGACATATATATGATGCCATATTTTACTATGCTTCATTTTATGATTACAAAGATTTTTCGTCATCAATGTATGGGCCTCTAATTTCTATTTTTGTTTACTTGTTCACTCACTGAGTATTTTCTCAAACACTCACCCCTCACTTTCCATTTCAAGTTAGTGTAGTTAGGCGCAACATAGCATAGCTGAAATGAGACTTCAACACAATATTTAGGTACTTGACTCAAGTTTTTATATTATGGTCCATTGTATGAAAAAATATTTGTAATAAATGATTTTAAGTATTGGCTTGGTCAAAAATATTTCGTATTGTATTTTGAGAAAATACAATTGTTGATATTTGTATGATCGAAAATCTTTCATGTTATCTTATTTTATTTTATTTTAAAAATAAGTTTAAAAATAGGTACTAATACCCTGCGGGTCCTAGGAGTGCATTCTAAGTTATAGGATGTATTTCTGGGATTCGTAATGATTGTCACATGATCGACCAGGGTCAGGGCATGACAGTTTTATTGGAATTAGAGTTTTTGGTTTTCAAGTGAGTTAAGTTTTCTGTTTTTGAACTCTCTCGATTCTGATTTTTGAAGATTTTCAAAACTAATGATTTCAATAAAAAATTATATTAGTGAACCATAGACTGAGTTGAGTCAATCGTATTTTATAACGTATATTGATTTTTGTGTAGAAATACCGTCACGACTCAAAAGGGGGAGGGGTAGACCTCGGAGGAATATTACGATTCGAGATGATTAGGAGACATTATCTCATGCTCCACTATCTACTTATGAGTAGGAGCATGTTCCTGTAGATCCTCCATCACAAATGTAGAATGCTGAAGGGAATGCTCATTTCTCTTGGTCACAGGAGAGCTGAAACACATTCATGGTATTTATAAGTGCATAGAATTTAGTATCAAATCCAAATCAAGCTGAATCTTCTCGGTCAGTGAGAAAGTTATTCAAATTGATTAAAAAAGTAAGACAACTAGAAAGTGTTCCTTTTTGTGGAACCACTAATGTTTTAAAAGCAAGTAGATGGCTGAGGACAATACAACAAAATATAGATGACATGGATTTATCAGATGAGGAAAAGCTGAGAGTAGCTACCAGATTGCTAGAATAGAGTGTTACTACTTGGTGGCAGAATATATCAGTGAGGTTGAGTGCTAAGCCTATTTGGATAGACTTTCAGAGAGCCTTTCAAGAGAAATACTTTACGCACTTCTACAGTAATCAGAAAAGACAAGAGTTTATGAACTTGCGATAGATGGATAGCACGGTAGCAAACTATGAGACTCAGCTAAGGCAGTTGGCAGAGTTTATTCCAGAACTTGCCATTGAAGAAATTTTGTGTCCTAAGTTTAAGGCCGGCTAAATTTAAAGATCAAAGATAGAATGCCAATGATAGGCAAACAGAGTTATCAGCAGGTAGTGCAGTTGGCCCTTTGAGCAGAATCGTTGATTAGAGAAAGAAGATCCAGGGCTGGATTTCAGAAAAGAAAGGACTTCAGTGTTTCAGTAGGTCAGTCTTCTAAGAAAAGCTACAGTATTGGATCTTCGAGTGGCCAGTCAACAAGTCTTGGAGTTTTTTTATTTTTTTCCCCTAAAGAGTAGAGATCATCTAGATTTGATAGTTCTGTCTTGGGATTAGGGTGATCAGGTAGGAAGTCATCCAACAGTAGGTGATGTCCTAACTATAGGAGGTATCATAGCGGGCCTTGCAGATTACCTCTTCAATATTTTTAATATGGCCAGGCGGGTCACATGAAAAGAGATTGTCCTAGTTTGGGGATAACAGAGATAGTTAGCCAGCCAGGGTAAGATGTGAGATTTTCTTATGCACAGCAGGCCATGCCTCAGTCACAGTTTACGGGTGCTTATTAGATTAGATCAGAAAGTAGGTCCGCTCGTTAGGGTAATTAGAGGAACCAGTAACAAGTTTAGACTTGAGTTTTTGCGATGAATCAAGAGCAGGCTCAGATTAATCCAGATGTGATTACAGGTATGGTGAAATTTTTGGTCATCCAGCATACATTTTAGTTGATCCTGGTTCAGATAGGTAATTTATTAGCATTGTATTTGCACGGCATGCTAATAGAAACTTGGTACCTTCAGAACCAGAGTTGATTGTTCATATGCCCTTAGGTAAGAGATTTCTTCAAAACACCGTGTTTAGTCGGTGTGAGGTCTGGATAAGAGATGCTGCTCTTGAAATTAATTTAATTCCGTTGAGAATCCAGGATTTTGATACCATTTTGGGCATGGATTAGTTGTCACAGCACTATATTATGATTGATTGTTTTAGGAAGGTGTTAACCTTCAGACGACCAGGAGAGCCAGAGATTATTTTTATGGTGAGCAGAGGATACTTCCTTCCTGTATCATATCAACGATAAAGACTAAGAGATTGCTGCAGAAAGGGTGTCAGTCATATTTAGCATATATGATTGATAGATCAGTTTCAAGAGTTAGTTTGGAACAGGTGCTAGTGGTTAGAGAACTCCTTGATGTGTTTTCGGAGGAATTATCTGGATTATCGCCTGATAGAGAATTTGAATTTCGTATCAATCTAGTGCTAGAGATGATACCGATTTTGATACCACCTTATCGTATAGCACCCGCAGAAATAAAAGAATTAAAATTTCAATTAGAGGACTTGGTCAAGAAGAGTTTTATTCGACCAAGCGTGTTACCTTGGGGTACACCAGTTTTGTTTGTGAAAAAAGAAGGATGGTACATTGAGGCTATGTATCGATTACAGATAGCTCAATCGAGTGACCATCAAGAACAAGTATCCATTATTGAGGATTGATGATCTGTTTGATCAATTGTAAGGTGCAAGTGTGTTTTCCAAGATTAATTTGAGATCAGGATATCATCAACTCAGGATTAGAGAGAATGATGTTCCTAAAACAGTATTCAGGACTCAATATGTCCATTATGAGTTCCTGGTTATACCCTTTGGATTAACAAATGCACCTGCAGCATTTATGGATTTGATGAATTGGATTTTTCACCCTTATTTGGACAAGTTTGTCATTGTGTTTATAGATGACATACTTATATATTCGTGAAATAAGAGAGAATATACCCAACATCTCAAGGTAGTGCTTCAGACCTTGAGAGAGAGGCAGTTGTATGCTAAATTCTCTAAGTGCAAGTTCTGACTTAGAGAGATGAATTTTCTGAGATATGTAATGTCAGGTAATGGGATACTTGTGGATCCAAAGAAGATTGAGGTCATAGTTCAATGGGAGCAGCCTAAGAATGTGACCGAAATCCATAGTTTTTTGGGGCTAACAGGATATTACAGGAGATTCATTGAAGACTTCTCCTTGTTGGATGCACTTTTGATGAGACTTACAAGAAAGGAGGCTAAGTTTGAATGGGATGATCAGTGTGAGCAAAGCTTCTAAGCTCTGAAGAATTGTCTTACTTCGGCACTGATTTTAACAGTCTCTATGTTAGGAGACAGATATGTTATATATAGTGATGCCTCAAGATGGGGCCTTGATTGTGTATTAATACAAAATAGAAGGATTATAGCTTATGCTTCTTGACAGTTGAAGAAGTATGAAGAGAACTATCCTACCCATGATCTCAAGCTAACAGCAGTGGTTTTTACATTAAAGATATGGAGGCATTACTTGTATGGAGAGCAGTGCCAGATATTTACTGATTATAAGAGCCTCAAATATTTGCTTATACAGAAAGAGCTGAATTTAAGACAGAGGAGGTGGTTAGAGTTGATTAAAGATTATGATCTAATTATTGACTACCATCTAGGAAAGGCTACTGTGGTAGCTGATGCTATGAGTAGAAAGACTCCAGTCAATTTAGCTCATGTTCGCATCACATACATACCTTTATTGATAGATCTGAGAATGATAAGAGTATCACTAGGGTATAATGAGGTTGGAGCCTTGATGGCTAGCTTTGTGATTAGACCTACCCTAGTTGCTCAGATCAGACAGGGCCAGATGTTAGACAGTGAGTTGGGCAGAGCTTGCCAACAGATTAGAGATGACAAAGAGAGCGACTTCTACTTCATTTAGGATGGGAGTTTGACTTTCAGAGATCGGTTTGTGTACCCAATTATAGAGGGTTGAAAGAGGTTATCTTGGAGGAGGCCTACAGTTATACATTTGCTATGCACCCAAGCAGTACCAAGATATACCGTACCATCAGAGAGAGTTATTGGTGGTCGGGGATGAAACAAGATATAGCCCAGTTTGTGCCTAGGTGTTTGATATGACAGCAGGTCAAGACTGAGCACCAAAGACCTGCAGGGACTTTACAGTCTCTACCTATACCTGAGTAGAAGTGGGAGCACATTACCATGGACTTTATGGTTGAGTTGCCTCGGACTCAGGCAGGCTATGATGCTACTTGGGTAATTGTCGATCGACTCACTAAGTCAGTTCATTTTCTGTCATTTCGAGTAAATTTCTCCTTAGAGAAATAGGCCAAGTTGTATATATAAGAAATTATCAGGTTGCATGGAGTGCCAATTACTATTGTGTCAGATCGGGATCCCTATTTTACATCTCGATTCTAGTTTAGACTTCAAAAAGCTATGGGCACTCAGTTAACTTTCAGTTTTGCATTTCATCCTAAGACCGATGGGCAGTCAAAAAGGACAATCCAGACGTTAAAGGACATGCTTCGAGCATGTGTTATTGAGTTCTCAAATAGCTGGGATATATACCTATCATTGATAGAGTTCGTGTATAATAATAATTATCAGGCTAGCATTGGGATGACACCTTATAAGGCTTTGTATGATAAAAAATACAAACCCCCAGAATGTTAGGATGAAGTTGGTGAGAAAAAAGCTCGATAATATTGAGCTTATTGAGATCACCACTAAGAAAATAAAGATTATCAGAGAGAAATTGAAAGCCGTCCAAGATAGACAAAAATCCTATGCTAATAATTGATCTCATTTAGATTATGTATCCAAGTATAGGTAGTCTTGTTATAGAATAGTCTGGTGAGTCCAAGTGTTGTATCCACAAGGAGTGTTTTTTTCAAGAGTCCAATTGGTTATATCCAAAGTAATATCTAATAGAAAAGTCCAATAGCAAAGGTAGAACAAGTGATGGATTGATTTTAAAGAAAAAAATTATCAAGTAAAGATTAAATATAAATTAAAACACTAAGACTTCGGAAGTTGATATTTCAGGAAGAAGGTA
>JAVXUL010159003.1:0-13507 GCA_035590515.1 Trichilia minutiflora | reverse complement strand
CCTGTGAAGCCCCACACTCACCTAGGCGACCTCTAACCACTCAGGCCGACCCTAGGCTACAACCAGTAGCTACTGTGTATAACAGGCCAACATGGCCACATCACCATATATCATAACACAGGCCTACAAGGCCATCATTATCACAAGCACAGGTCGAACATGGCCGTCATCATAACAAAATGAACAATAAAGTACAAACAGGCCAACATGGCCATAAATCATAATAAATGCCACAATTCGGCCCCAAAGGCCATATCATCATGATCATCATAAAAATCAAAACATAGAGTCCATTTTTATATCACATAATCGTTCATAAAAACATTTCATAAAGGGTTTATTCTAGCACAAACAAGGGCCCTCCCGGCCACCATACAATAAAATCTAACTCCGCCACATGTGAATTCAATGTAAAAGTTTCTATCGCCCTAAGGCTAAAAATAAGTTAAAAATCAATAAAATACAAGAAACATGAACAATTAAAAGAAATAAGTCCACTCATAACTCAGGGAGGCTATACACTCCCTAGTTCCCCTCGTTCTTCGACGAGCTACGCGAGTATCACGATCTCGAACCGTTGCCTATTCACACGCATATAACCTTATCAATATTGAACCATTTGAACCATGCTAATCCCGAATTCCCCAACATTGAACCATTTTTTGGATTTTGTCTAAACTCTCATTAAGCCCTGAATTACCCAATTATTATCGTCACGGACCCACATTACACCTAAACCGACACATATCAATCTATTCTCGTAATTCTGACCAATGGGGCCCACTTCTTTGTTGAAACAGTAACCAGAGTTACTGTTTACGGTTACCAAAATTCTTCAAAATTGTAAGTCTAACTTTCTACGACCTCCACGAGTCTCCTATGACCTACATTTCTCCTTAAATCTAAAATATGAAGGCTAAATCTACAAAAGTCCATACGAAAACCCATACGAACCAAATTACTTAAAATTACAAATTGAACATATAGACGAGTTAGAAATGAAGCTACGAACCTCATGGTGTGATCGGTTTACTCTGATTTTGCCTCTAACATAGAGGTGTCTAACGAGCCAGCCCGGCCCGTCAAAAACCGGGCCTGAACCAGCCCATCAAAAGCTGGACCTAAAACAGTATGACCACTGTTCACATGGTCTGGGCTAGTTTCGGGCCAATATAGATGGTCCGGTCCAGTTCCAGAATTCTCGAATCATGAAACCAGACTGTAATGGGCCCGGAACCGTTTCGAGCCTGATGATTTGGCACCGGGTTGAATCGACGGTTCCAAACCGGCAGGTTGAACCGGCCCGGGTCAATTTTTTTTAAAAAGTTTTTTAATTTAAATATTTTTATAAATTAAAAAATTAATAAAATCAAAATCAAACCGGAACTGGACCGAAACCGAATCGAAATCAGAATCGAAACCAAAATCAAATCGAAACCAGAATCAAACCAAAATCAGAACCGTTTGACAAACCGGCCTGGCCCAGTCCGGCCCGTTACTGTTCTACTTTTGGTTCTGGTCCGATTCTATGAAACTGGAACCGTTGAATCGGCCCATCCCGGACTGTTACTATTTTAGGTCCGAGCCGGTTCCAGTTCTATGAAACCATCAAACTAGCCCGGACCGACCCGAACTCGCCGGTTCAGGCCCATTAGACACCCCTACTCTAACACGAAAAGCCCCAATTTCCTCTTGGAACCCTAACTCCTTCCACTGAAATCTGACGCCTCTTGTCTCAAATTAAAGCTACCACTGCGTTCGGGAGATAGAATGCAGCAAGAGGGTGAAGAAAAATCGAAGAAACGACAAAAAACGAAAAATGTGTGTGTGTGAGTCAGAGGATGAACAAAGGAGGAGGAAAAGAAGAGGAGAAGGAGAGAAATCCACCAAATTTCGGCCCTTGACCCCTTTTTATAGAAAAAGGGTAAAATGATAATTTTACCCTTAAGTTTTCTTAATGGAGAAGCTTCTAGAAATGGGTAATTTCGTCATTTCGTGCCGATTCGATCGAACGAATTGAAGATTCGGTCGACCGAACCACCCCTTCGATCGAACGAATAGCATTTTGATCGACCGAATCCCTTGGTGTGAATAGTATTCAGAGAGCTCGCAAATTGCCGATCGACCGAACCACCACTTCGATCGAACGAATTCTCACTTCGATCGAACGAATAACTTCTTCGGTTGACTGACTTATTCGATCGAATGAATTCCCCCGTTCGATCAACCAAACCTACCAAAATTTGAATTCTCACTTAATAGGCCCCACACGAGCCTAGGATCACACCCACAATCCCATGAAACATGAAATGAATGCAGATGTATGAATGAAAGATGTAAGAAATGACAATTATACCCTCGGGGTGAGAGACGGGTTGTTACAACCTTTGTGACGCACTTTGGACGAAAATGTTAAAATGTATTGATATCTTTTAAAATGTTTCAACAAGTTTGCCCGACTGGAGCCCAAAACTACGTCGTTTTGAGCTTTGGGCACAACCCTTCATCTCCATAACCGCCAAAAACCTTTCTTCTTCCCCACTATCTTCAAATTCAAAATGTTTTCTTTCTTTCTCTACAGTCTCATAAATCGTCATTTTCAATTTCTCACTCTCTCAATCATCTCTCTCAAGCAACAAAAACCATCATTTCTCCTTCTCTCTCAAAAATAGCTCATAGAATGAAGGTTCCCACGCCATCTAACCGTAGAAAACGAAAAGCACCAGAGTCTTCGTCATTTGCCATACCCACCGAACCAAATCCTTGGGTCTTCACGTCTCAAGAACAATAGGAATGATTCTTGACTCAATTTGCCCATCAAATAGTCACTCCGGGATGGGTAATCGATTTTAAACTCCTAGAAAAGATGCATTTTCTATACTTAAATCAGATTACTAGATTTGGATGGTTACCTTTTCTTCATATTAAGGGGGAGTTTTATCCTGAGTTGATTAAATTATTTTATTCAAATCTTGACACTAAAGACCCGAACACTGGTAAAAACATGATGATAAAATTTCAAACTTGGGTGAGAGGCGTTGACTTTACGGTAGATGAACTATTTTTGGTTGAGCAGTTTAGGATGCTACTAGGGGGAGAACACTATATACCATCAGCCTTTAACCCTCTTGAGGCTTGTAGGGTGATTTTTCGAAAGCCAGATCTACAAACAGTAGATAATAAACCATCCAAACTTCAGTTGAATGAACGAATCTTGCATTTGATAGTAGCTCATAACTTGAATGTTCTTTCTAGGAAGTTTTTGGAGATGTCTATAGAGGACATGTGATGGATAGAGCGGATTATTACCCACCAGAGATTGAACCTTGCTTATTGGATGATTACGAGCATTATACGAGGTGCCTCTCAACTATACAACCTGCATTATGGGTATCCGATCTCAGAGTTGATTCGAAAGATGGCTCCAGACACTTTGGTTGGAGTAGATAGCGAAACTCCGCCACCATCGAGCATGTTGAGCGAGACTACTCTTCGAAAGATGTCGTATGAGCAACAGGCTCTAGGTGTATGGGTTCCGAGGCAGATTGGTGGTCCCTCCATTAGAGAGGATGATGCTATTAGGACAAAGGATGCTCAAGTTGATATTTTATTTGGTTTAGAACTCAAGGAGAAGCAGCAAGAGCAGCAATCGCAGGAGCAGCAAGAGCAGGATATGCACAGCCCTCTTCCACGAGAGCCTACACCTCTTTCTGTTCCTTCTCCAGCAGAGCAGACATAGGATACAATAAATGTTCCACCACCTGTTACAGAAATAGCTTCAATAGCACCTCCTCCTTCACGACCGAGTGACTCAGTTCCTTTAGCTCTTTCAACACCGACGTTGGATTACATATTAGAGTTACTTACAGATAGCATCACTTCCCTTGAGTCCACTGTGATGATAGTTGTGTAGAAGCTAGATACTCGTATGAACGAGGCATTTCAGTTAATGCATGTTCTCATGTACATGGTGAAGAAACAATGAGACGACTCGATACTCCAATCAGTTGAGCTACATATTAAGATAGATGAAGTTGAGGAGCGATTTTTTCATAAGATTGGTCGATCAGGACCTTCTATAGGACCTTCTATAGGGGTGTTTGCAGGATCCTCTTCTGGATCTCGTTCGTCGCCTCCACATGCATATTTTCATCCAGAGCCAACACCTACAAGATATTGTCCTCCTCCTCCTGGTACTCGACCACCATTTGAGACAGGATCTTCAGCGCGTCCAACTATGATCGATTCATCTAGCTCCTCTTTTGATGATACCGATCCTGAGCTTGCAGAAGTCAAGCGTCATTTTGGAAATGTTCCCATACATTGATTTGTTACTTTCAAATGATTACTTTTGGCTGCTTATTATTTTTAGATGATTATTTTCTGTTGATTATTTTATTTTGATATTAGTTCTTGACTTCTTGTTCTTGCATATTTGATATCTATTTGATATATATTTTGATAGTTGCCTTATATTGAGTGTTTGTTTCTTCGTGCTTATTCATTTATCAATATATCTATTTTATGTTTGTTGAGTAAGTCACCCTTCTTTGCATGTTGACAAAAAAGGGGAGAACGAAATTTATATAAATATATTTTATCATCATAAAAAAGGGGGAGATTGATGACCCTAAAATGATTTTTGATGATAATATAAAGTTTGAAAATTAATGGTATATTTATCTTTGATAATAGATATCATAAGCTATTAGTTTTTGATGATGCCAAAATATATAACGAATTTTAATTATGCGTGCAAGTGATAATTATAAATTTTATGAGGACAAATATAATTCACTAAATTTTTAGAAAGGCAAAATACGTTTTTGCAGATGAAAAATGAAGTTGAAGTATCAAGAAAGCTCACCTAGGCCCAAATGTATCGATACGTTACTTAAACGTATCGACACCTTTAAGTTACAGTACTGATTCTCAGCCCGAGTATCGAAACCCCGCTTCAAATGTTTTGATACCTTCACTCTGTACAGTAAACATATCGATACCCCTGATAAACGTATCGATACGATGGAAGCGAAGAGGTGCTCGTTCATACAAAAAGGTTTTGGTATCTTGACAATTCATTCAAATGTATAGTCGAACCACTATAAAAATTGTGTGTTGCATTTCTATTCTATTCTCTAAATTTTGTTTTAAATCTCCAATTCATCTCCGTCTTGGAGTTTGCTAACTGGGACTTCAGATATGTCATGATATATGTGATTAGACGACGGAGCGCAAGTAAGAAATCCGTGTACTGATCCGAGAAATAAGGAAAACTAGGAAGTGTATACCTTCCCTAAGCTGTGAGTAAACCCTTTTTATTTCTAATATTTTAAAAATGATTTTTTATACTTTTATGAATACGTTTGATAAGCGTTCTTCTTTTATATATATGTTGTTTTTGATTTTATGCATACTTGGTTATATATATGGATATCAATAGATTGAGATGCAAATGTTTGTTGACTTTATGGTCGAAGAGCCTGATGGTGTTACTGATTTGATTTGTGTACATGTTTTACATAAATGATGGCCGTGGACCAATTTATGATATACTTATATTTTGATGATGATGTTATTGGATATTATTATGCATATTGGTGATAACGATCATAAGGATCGGGATTATTTACTGTAGCTACAGGGTGAGATAGCCTAGAATCGATCTGATAAAGAGCTCGCCTAGGTGGTGGTGTTATTGTGATGATGGGATGGGATTTGACCACCTGTGAGTTTTATCGGGTTAGCTATGGATGTCACCATGTGGCTAATCCGAGACGAACGTCAGTGGCGGACTTGTTTTTACCTAATCCAACCATACACCATTTACTTTCTGCATTCAAAAATCCATTTTCATAAATAGCATGTTTTTATCTGTATACAAAATCCACTGACGCTTTTGGGGGCCCAAAACTAGGATAATCTCCGAGAAAGACAACCAGCCCACAAAATTTCGGTATACGTTTTGGAGTTTTCAAACTAAAAGGAATATTTTTCATTAAGCTATTTATAATGTATTTAATTGTGCTTTCCTATTTATAAATCAAATATTATTTATTTATATTATCTTTAATTCACTCACGAAGTATACTCCCATATACTCACCCCCCTCACTCTCTAGTTCAGGTTCGATTTGTTAGCAGTGATCGATGGTGGTGATTCTTCCGAATTAGAGGACCATCAGGTTTATGATAAGTCGACTCACTCAGATTTATCTGAAGGCCACTGGAGTCTGTTGATGATTTTATTTTGTTTTGTTTATAAAACTTTTTATGAACTGCAAAAGAATTTATAAGAAATATTTGAATTTTATTTGAATTTATAAGAAATTTTGGAAGACATATTTATGTCTGGATGAATATTTTATAGATTGATTTATACATCTATATATTTTGAAATATTTGAGGTTTCTTGAGAAATGTTCTGAAATTTGAGTGTTTGGTTGGTTTTATATTTGGAAATGCTATATGAATGTTTTTGAAGCAGGTTTTGTAAAAGTCTTATAGGATCTTAGAACGTATTCTATGTGATTGAGTATACCTTGAGAGTTTGTGACAGTTGTCATGTGTAGAATCACAGGTTGAGGCATGACACCATGGCTATGAAGGTCAAGACTATAGTTATAGAGAGTTAAGTAACTTGAGATGGACCGAGACAGTGGTCATCTAGGTGAGTGAATATATCAGTGGGGATGATATAAGAGAGACAGAGTTCTTATTTGAAATGAAGTGACCTACTAGATGATTATGTCAAGAATAGTCATGTGTGAATTCACAGATTATTCAATGTCAACGTTAGTGGTGGACACCGTTTTCATAGATTACATGTTTACTTTTATATAATAATAAAAGAATCTTTTATTGAGCATTCATAAATTTTAAATTGCATACAAAAATCTATCGACGACTTAAGATTATGATAGGAGTAATTGCCAAAAATGTTGATTTTAATATAATAGACATATCATAATTTTCAATAAACAAAAAGGTTTAATTTTTCAATTGTTTTATTTAAAAGATATTCTTAAAATAATTATTGTATATATTTTCTTATATATTTATTTTATATTTATATTCGTTCACTAAGTATATATTAGTATACTTACTTTTTCCTTCTGATAGATAATATCGAATTAATCAAGTTTTTAAATTAAGGTGGTGATAGTATTAGAATAATATATTTAGGTATATTCTTTGAACTCAACTCATATCTTATTTAATTGAGTTCATTAGAGAATTTTAATAAACTATTTATATTAGTTATTTGTTTATGTAAAGGTGTAAAGAAATTTATAAAATTATATTTCATATTTACTGCTATATATATATATATATATTATAAAATAATATTTTAAATATCTCAAAGAGATAAAATTTATAATTGATATGATATGGTATGACTGTACAAAGATAATATTAAATTATTTGTGTGAAGATTAAAAAATTTGAGAAATTTGATTCTAAAAAAATAACAATAGTTACTTGATATACTGTTTTAAATTAAATTAATAATAAAAAAATAATTTTGTATACATATTGGGTTAGAATTTAACAACGTCATTCTTCGCCTTATCAAAATTGAGTTGTTATAGTTTATATCATATAAAAAAAACATAAATTTTTTTAGAGAGAAAAAATGATTGCCATTAATTGTAAAGCTATAGTAATGATTAGTGAGCAAATTTTTTGGACAAAATTTTATGGCCTATATATATAATTTTACAATGCATAAATTTGTGATACAATCCTTATCGAATAATATATTTTAATAGTAGATTATTAATTTAAAAATATAATGAAATGAAGAATGTTAGCTATTAATTTAAATATATGAAAAATAAAAAATTTTGAATATTAAAAATATTTTTATTTTAATTACATGAGAAATAAATTAATAAAAACTAAAAAGAAGGATTATTATTTTTTAAAATTATTTATAAATTATAAAATTTTATATTTTAAAACATCAATAACGTTACTGTAATTAGCTCAAATTAGAGTTTTTAATTTTTTAACATAAAAAATATTAGTTGAAGAAAAATAATAAAAATTTTGATAAATAAATTAAAAAAAATAGCTGATAAGTAGTGGTGTTTATTGGACCCAACCCGACAGTTTTGGGTCAGTCGGACGGGTCAAAGAATCGAAAAAGACAAAATCGATCCGAATCGGTAGTTATAACGGATTGGTTTGGGTCAATTCCACGATTCGTATTTATTGGAATCGGTCCGAAATTAAAAAATAAATAGTAATGACCAAACGAGTTAATTTAATTTTTTTTATTTTATTCGCGAATCGGTTTAACCCGTCGAGTTAATGACCACACGAGTCCGATCGATTTCGGGCCTATTCTAGAGTGTAGATTTCAAGTATTTGAAACTGGCATAACCTGTATAATAGTTCATCAAACCAATTTGAACTCAATTTTTATTTATCCGACCTATTAAATACCTCTACTATAAGATAAGATAAGATAAGAGATGATAGTCCAATTGATTTATTTATAAAATAATATTATTTTTTTAACTATTTATTTAATATATTAATATGATATTAATGGTTAGATATTTAAGAATTAATAAAATAATGAGTATATATTCAATTATCCTTTTAAATTAGTTCTTATATTTTAAAAAATAATAATTAATATTCATAATCTATATATTATTATTTATTATTTTACTAAACTTAAGCTCGAAGATATAACTATTATTAGTCATAAAATTATTGTGTTAGATTTGATTTTTTTGATGTATCTATAATTTAAACGAGGATTATAATAATAAAATATTATATTAATTTTTTTTAAAAATTAATCAAAACATACATAAGTTAAACATAAATTAATCTCGACACGTTAGTTATAAAAAAAAATAAATCACAAAACAAATATTTTTTCTTGGGTTAGCCGTGCGTGCATAGCTCCGCCCCTGCTTTGCCCGAACTGCCAAAGAAAGCGAAAGGCATCCAGCTCATGGTTTAGCATTAACAATTTAATGAATATAATAATATCTGGATGGGGATAAGAATAAGATTAAACTTGTTACTTTGAAATCCCTCAATTATTCTAATCTCTTATTAACTGTTGATTTTGCTTTATATATATATATAAAAAAGAAAGTCGTAGATGCTACTAATGCATTATATTAACAGTATTGACATGCGCTGTCTCAAATTTTAGTGGGTATAAAATGATAGAAATCACCTACTCGAGCTGTGGGGGCTATTTTTTAAAAAATTTGTAAAAATAGCAGCCTGATTAAATCGAACGGTGTGCATTAAATAATGTAGAAAGATTTTTTAAAAATTAAAAATATAAAAAAAAAATATTTTTAATTATAAAAATTAAAAAATAAAATTATATAATTACATCAGTTCTTACTCTTTAAAAATTAATCTATATAATTAAAAAAATTTAAGTACATCAATTATATAATTAATTACATAATTAAATAATACATTAAATTACGTAATTACATATTTTCAATTACGCAATAACAAAACAAACGTGACTTGGATATTTCGAACATTAACTTCGACGTGTCTCTCTCGAAGCCTCTACCTTCACCCAGAAAGCTTTTAACTGGGCCCCACCTTCCAGCAGTCAGAAATTCCGTTTTGTTTATAATGCAATCAGGGGGGCCCATTTCACCGCCAAAAAATAAACAGATCTAATTTTGTCCGTCGATTACACCAACGACTCAGATTTAACGATACTTGTTCATAAAATAAGTAGAGTACTCGAGAATCCTCCAGTGGTCTTTCAGTTACACAATTTTTTTTTTTTTTTTAATTCAGGTGTCCGGGCCAGCACCTCGACTAATCTTGGAGAAGGATAGCACAGCATCCCACCGTCGCAACCCCTCTTAAATTACACAGCGCATCCCAGGAATCGAACATCAGAAACCATACTCCCAAGCGAGGCTAATCACAGGTGGGTCTTTCAGTTACACAATTGCTAGAGGCTAATATCTGAAGCAAACCTGGAGCTTGTTATTTCATTTGGTGATCGAAGGGAACTCAATTTTTGCTTAGTGAAGGTATGGATACTGGGAGCAATAGAAAAGAGCTGGAGCACCTAGGATTTGTGAGGGTGGCTGCCATTTACGCGCTGGTGTGGTTGTCGAGTTTGTACCACTACGCGAAACACAACTCGGGGCCGTTACGTTCTGCAGTTGGAACCGTTGAGGGCGCCGTCACCGCCGTGGTGCGACCTGTCCATGAAAAATTCAAGGGCGTACCAGATGATCTGCTCGTTTATCTTGACAAGAAGGTATTTTGTTCCTTTTTTGATCAATTGTGTTTTTTTTTTAATCTTTTATTCTGTCAAGATATAGAATAATTTGTAGCTTGTAATAACAAATTTTGCGCGATATCTGTTTCTTAGATGAAGTATTTTTGGAATAATTTCAGTTTTCTGGTTCGTTCGAAGCTAATTTGCTATGTTATTGTTACTGCTATTGATTTATTTGGTTTAGTTGTCTCGAATTTGAATGGAGAAAAGCCTACATCTTTTAAAGAATTTATCGCGGCTTTTAGATGTTTGATTCATTGAATTTGGTTCTTTTATGCATGATTTATAAATAAGATTTTACTTTGCATATGAAGTTAGTAACTATTGTTTGTGGTTATGTAGTATCTTTTTTATTTTCATTTTATTTTTTAATTACTATCATTATTTGGAGTCGGTTGAATTCGTTTTAGAACAATCTTAGAAATACGGTTGATTTATCTGTTTTAAATTTTAAAAAAAAGTTTGGATTTCTGACCTACATGTAATTGCTACTCTCTTGATACGATTCTTTTGTGTACGTCCTTTATGTATATGGTTGGCATTGAATGTGGTTTTGAAATTATGTAAGTAATAACCTATACAACTGATTAGTTAGTGCTGGATGTTAATTGGCTTTAATGTCCCAAGTCTCTTACGGGGAACACGATTCGATTTAATTCTGTTCATGGACAATCAGAGTAATTAACTTAATTGATAACTGCAGGTGGGTGAAGCTTCACACAAGTTTGATGAGCATGCTCCACCACTGGCTAAGCAGGTTGTCAGCGAAGCCCATTGTTTGATTGAAAAGACATCAGAGAAAGCTCAAAAGCTCATAAGCGAGGCTCGAACTGGGGGACCTCGAGCAGCTGCACAATATGCTGCTGAAGAGTCTAAGCATCTCCTGCTAACAAATTCTGTGAAGGCATGGGATAAACTTAACCACTATGGATTGTTCCACAGAATGGCAGAGAGAGCTGTTCCTACAGCTGCACACTGGTCTGAGAGGTATAACCAAGTTGTTGAGAGCATGAACGAGAAGGGTTACCTTGTCTTCAGCTATCTTCCTTTGGTTCCCATTGACGAAATAGCTAAGGCTTTTAAGCAGAGTGAACCTGAAAAGAAAGTAGATGAAATTGAAAAGGATTCAAGCTCAGATTCAGATTAAGAAGTTACTGTTGAGCTTGCTTGAACTAGTGGTGTGGTTTGTAAAATTTGAAAAGCTTTGTTGGTTTGGCAGTGTGGTATCAATGTTGATTGTAATCATCCTGTAAATGAATCTAACGGTTTAAAAAACTCTTTCCATATGTGAATGGGGGGCATAAATGGTTCAAAATTTCTGTTGCTGTAGCTTCTGCACATGTTTCCCTTTTTTGGTCAAGATAAATCGTAAGTGTACTTGTAAGGAACCTCTAACTATGTGGATGCCAACATTTTGATGCCTTTCAATGTCAAACTTTTGAGTTAATTATGCGGATGCCAACATTTTGATGCCTTCTAGTGTCAAACTTTGAGTAAGCATTTCAATGCTGTCATGCTGAGCATCAGCTTTAGATCTGTCAAACGGATCGGGTCGACTTGGTTCATTGCGGATCGGTATTTAAGGGCTTGGTCCATTGCGGACCGGCACTTAAATGGATCGAGTAGAGTCGGTCCATTTATTATGCGGATTAATATTTTGCTGGTCCTAACTCGATCCGCGAGTTAACGAGCCTAAGCGAGTCGGTCCGTAGATCGACTTTAAAAATTCTAAATTTAAAAATATATATATATAATACACTAATTATTAGTAAATATAATATGTTAATAGTAATAATAAGTTTATAATCTAAATACAATATAAGCTAACTATATTATAAATTAACATATAAAAATTTTAACAAGTAAAATAAAAGTTTCATCAATAATTTTAAATTTAAACACATGATCTCAAATATCAAAATATACTAATCCAACATCATTCAATATTAATAAATAATAAGTTTAATATCATTATTAACATTCAAACATAATCAATCATCATCTAAATATAAAGATTAAAAAAAATTAAATTAAATTTTTTTTTAATTAGGTGGGTTACACGAGCTGGCCCGCGAGTTAAACGAGCTGACCCATTTAACCTGCTGGTTAAACGAACCAAGCCAAATCGGCCTGCGAATTAAACGGAGCAATTTTTTTGACCCTAACACATCTAAATGGTGAGTTAAACGGGCTGGCTCGTGGACCGCCAACCCGTCTGACAGCTCTAATCACAACGAAGGTTATATTTCAAACATTAGCGCCTCAAATTCTAGTGGATATTATTGATGAATTTAGCTTTCAAGGTTTTAAGCATGCCAACAATCCGACTTATGTTACAAGTATGAAGGCTTATTACCTGTTGTTTATCACCATCGAATGACGTGACAGTGGAGTGTATTGTAGACCAAATCTGAATAATAAAGAGATTTTACCACATTACTCTTCACCTGTAGTTCATGTACCGTCATTTAGGTCCTCCAGTGGAAGTAATACATTGATGAGAGATACAATTGCTGCAATGACAATGCAATTTTAATACTAGAGCCATTTAAATTTGAATATAAATGATGTAGAACTGCTATAAAATGTTGAGTTATATAATGTTGATTATTTTGATCCTCAACATGAGCGAGAACAACAGCAAGAACCAGAGCGAGAGCAAGGGCAAGAGCAAGAGCCATGGCAGGAGCAAAAGTTTCATACTTTTGAGATAGACATTGATGGTAATGAATTTATTGGTGGAGATAGAAATAATATTGAAAATATTAATTCAGGCAATGTGTACGGAAGTACTCACGTAATACAACCTTCATCATCATATCAATATATTAGATCTTTATCTCATATTCCATTAGCTACAATAATGTCAGACGATGCTTCATCAAGTACAAGAGATAATGATATGTACGTTGACCAAATTTTTAGTACCAAATAAGAATTACGGGATAAATTAAGGTTGATGGCATTAAAAGATCACTTTGAGATCAAAGTGTGCAAATCTTCTACAAATCGTTTTGAGGCAAAGTGTAGAGACGAAGGATGTAAATGGCGTATTAGTGCGACTAAACATGGGAATGATGAATACTGGCGAGTAACTGGAATGTATACAATTTATAGTTTTCAGACTGATCTGTTGCAAGATAATTGATGAGTACATAAAAGTGTATGTGTATTAAGAGTTAAATTTATCATTTTACACTTAAAGTATGATTAA
>JAVXUL010158992.1:0-13508 GCA_035590515.1 Trichilia minutiflora | reverse complement strand
AGATATCCAGAATATAATTCCCGAAATTATGATTGCCTATTTGATACTGGAGCTAGCATATGTGTATGTAAACATAACGTCTTACCTCCTCAAGCATGGAAGAAAACTGAAATAATCGTTACAAGATTTAATAAAGAAGGAACTATAATAGAATATTATACTGAAAATATAGAAATACAAATTATGAATTTAATATTACAAATTTCAAAAATATTAAGTATAGAAATAGAAGGGGTAAATGTAGTAATAAGTACTAATTTTTATGAAAAATATTTACCTATACATATTTTTAAAATATATATAGTATTTACAACACCTTGTAAACATAGAACCCCAACATTTAAAAAAAGAAGTAGTAATTATCATAAGACTTAAACAATATGTGTCCCTAATCCAGTTTACTTTAAAAAATGCAATCACCTCATAATCTGCATTATCCTCAAAACTTAATAGAAATAGTAAGTTTACTAGATTTAAATAGCAAATATGATATTGAAGATTTAATTTATCATTTTATAGAACAAATAAAATTTCATTAACAACAGATTAACACTAATGACCCAAAAGAAATAATGAGTGATGCTATTCAACAAATTCAATTTTCACAACACATTTTACAATGGTTAGAATTACAAATACAAAAACATCATCAGTGATAATGGAGAATATAGAAGTAAGAAGTTACGTTTTAACTGAAAATGATTTACCCTCATCTAGTTATAGAAAAATTTCAGACTTTGAAGAATTTATACCTTATATACTAGCAGGATATGAAAGATTGCAAGAACATAAACAACTAAACTTTTTAAATTTATTTGTTACTCAGAAATTAGGAACAATTATAAATTCATAGACAATGAAAATTACTAATCATATTAAAACTTTAGAAAGACAGAATAAAATTACTGAACTTCATAATAAATTACCTTTAAACATAAAAATACTATTACAATATGAACAAAACAAAACAAGTAGAATTACCTATTTGAAAAATTCCTTAACCCAAAAAATTGATAAGATTGCAAATTCTTTAGAAGAAATGAAAACACAATTAGAATTGAATTATAAATCAGTAAATAAACCCTTACTTAATACAAAATGAGTTTAAAACAATTTAGTTTCAAAAATATAGAAGGTTTACAATTACCTGAAAGAATACAATAATTAGTAAACATGTTAGAAATTATAAATGAAAATCTATAAATTATACTTATACAAATAAAAAATATAGGTAAAGAAGAATATGATTCTTACTTAGAATTTGAAAAAGCTATGAAAGATATATTAGATAAAGAAGAGGTTAGATTATTTAGAGAATTAAGAGCTAAAGGAAAGGCTAAACTACAAGAATTACAAGAAGAAAAAATATTTGTTATTGAAGAACTAGAAAATAATGATAGTATCATAGATAGTGATGAATTAGAACAAATTAATAGAGAAATTGCCAAACTTACATTTAATGATGAAGATACTATAAAAATGAAAATAACAGAACGAAAACCTGAAGTAGGACAAAGCTTAAATACAAGAATCCCAGGTGTAGAAGAACCTATACCATATATATATTTATCTTCAGATTGAGACTATAAAAGAAACACACAATGGGTTAGATATGATAATACAGATATAAGACGACAAGATTATATAAAGAAGAGAAGAATAAAATTTTTACCTCAAGATGCATACTCAAGTAGCATATCAGAAAAAGGAGCCTAGTTAGATTTAGATTGTCCATAAGATATAAAAAAAACTATTTAAGTATGGATAACAAAAATGCAATTAGCTTACAAACAAATAGTATTACAGCAGTAAATGTAGGATCATATATAGAAAGAACATTTATAGGAGTAGTTCGAGCTTGCTACAAAAAGGAGCACGAAGTTCAATTACATGCATTTAATATCGTAGTGCTGCTTCCTATGACTCAACTCACCTAGTCCATTGGAAAATTTTTAAAAATCATAAAATCATACAAAATATTTCAAAATGTAGTTTGAAAATCAAGTTTGGGTGTTTCCAAAACCATTTTAAAACCAAAAGCTCTGATACTAATAAAATTATCATGCCCCAACCCGTGGATTCCACATGTGACAACCGCCACAGACTTTTAGGGTGTATCCAATTACACAGAATACCTCTTGTAAGCTTGTAATGCATTTACCAAAAATCTTATTTCAACATTTTAATATACACTTCCAAAATATATCCAACCCAAACTTCAAGTCGTTTTAAAACAATCCACAAACTCTTCAAAGCACAAACCAATCCCTCTCATATAATATTTAGTAAATCATTAAATAGTACAATCAACTCATTCATGGTGAAATTTAAAATATGTTTACAATCCATTGAGAAATAAATAGTTCAACACACTTTTACAAATACAGAACCAATGGACTAGTACGAATCTAAGTGAGTCGACCTCGATGGTATACTTGATGACTCTGAAGTCTGGAAGAATCACCACCACCGCATGCTTGTCGACTACCTACACCTGAAACTGGTGTGAGGGGGGTGAGTATACGGGAGTATACTCTATGAGTGAACAGAAAAATATATATGTATATATACACTTTACAAACTATAGATAAGAAAACATGTATCAAACATTTCAGAAAAACAATTCAGTTCAAAAGAATTCATTTTGTTTAAAAAAAATCTCAAAACATATATCAAAAATCATTAGATTGGCTCTAATTCCCGACGATTACCCTGGCCCTGGGTATCCTGAGACCATCAATGAGTTTTTATATGCAACTAAAAATATGCTATTTATAAAATATAATTCGAATGCAGAAAATAAAATAATGCATAGTTTAGTTAAATAAAAACAAACCCACCACTGACGTTCATCTCGGATTAGCCACGTGGTGACATCGTGCTAATCCGACTGAGACTCACAAGTGGTCAAATCACCTACTCATAATAAATAATAATAACTACCATACAACTCCTCCACCTGTGAAGTTTCACACTCACCAAGACGACCTCTATTCACTTAGACCGTCCCTAGGGTACACCAGTAACTACTGTAAACAACAGGCCCTCATGGCCAACATCACCAAATATATAACATATCTAGGCCCATCACGATCATCACAATCAAATATAACAAATTGGCCCACTAGCCATATCATCAATATAAATAAGCATAAAACCTGACCCATTAGTTGTATCAATATCATAAAAATCATCATCAAAGTATAGCATATTCAAAATAGGCTCAAAGCTATCAATCATATACAACATATATAAGTCAACAAACCAATTAAAATCATTTGGCTCTCTGGCCATAAGATGAACAACATGTTCAACATTTGTGTTTCACAAGCATATATATATATACATATGAGTATCAAAATCATTTGAAAATATTAAAAACATAAAAGTGCCCACTCACTGATTAGGGAGGGTATACACTCCCTAGTTTTCTCTCATTTCTTGGTGCGTCATGCAGGTACCTCGTTCGCATATCATCGCCTAAACACATGTTCCAAATATATATTAATATATGATCCAAAAATACTTATGAAACTCTTATGTGTTCAATGCAAGCTAACCCGGGTTGCCTACAATCGGATAACATGCGAAACCAGTTAAACCCCCTGTTATTCATCTAATTATCCAAACATAATCGACATGGACCCACAATATAGCTAAACTAACACATTTCGATTCATTTTCAAGATTATGACAAGTGGACCCCACATGTTCATAAGAATAGTAACTCTAATTACTATTCATATTTACGCAAAATCTTTGAATATGCATTTCTAACTTCCTATGACTTTTACAACTTTACCACAACTCACATTACACGTAAAAACTATAATGTAAGCAATAAATCTACGAAAATCCATACGGATGTATAGTAAAACTCATACGAATCAAAATTATTAAAATACGAAAATAAATATACAGACGAGTTAGAAACGAAGCTACGAATCTCGTGGTATGGCCTGTTTCCTCTGGTTTGGCCTTAAACCTGAAAAACCTTAAAATGCAAGCTAAACCCTAACTCCTCACTTTCGTTTCTACGCTCCAAATGCCAAATCAAAGCTTGAGAAGTGTTTAACGCGTGTAATATGGTAAGAAATCAAGAAAAAATTGAAGAAAACATGAAAATGAGGTGTTGGGCTTTAATGGGCAGAGGAGAGAACGTGAGGGAGAGGAAAAGAAGAAGAAAGGAAGAAATAGGTGAGAAATCTGGGGTCTTAGCCCCTATTTATAGAAAAAGGGCAAAATTACCATTTTGCTCTTAAGTTTTCTTAAGGAGAAGCTTTTAAAAGAGGATAATTTTTATCATTTCACGTCGATTCGATCGAATGAATTGGAGTTCGTTCGAACGAATTATCCCCTTCGATCGAACGGATCAGGGTTCGATTGAACAAATTCTTCGATGTCTACAGAAGTCAGAGAGCTTTCATTTTATCGGTCGAACGAATCCACGCTTCGATTGAACAAAACAATGCTTCGATCGAACGAATGATCCATTCAATCGAATGAAGCCTCATTCGATCAAACAAATTCCCCCATTCGTTCAAACGAATTAAACATTGTAATTTTTTTTACATAGTCTTCAAATCGTCGATCGAACGAACTTGACCATTTGATTGACCAAACCTGCCAAAATGATAATTCTCCCTTAAGTCCTTTCCTGAATTGAAAATCATCAATGGGGTCCTTACGTTGCACACTCTCAATCTCTTTCTAAGCAACAAAAATCTCAAATACAATCCCGAAACTATACTGATGAACTATCAATATTCTTGAGTGGTGCAAATGTATGAATAGTAAATATAAAAAAATATAAATATGCCCTCGGGGTCTAAACACAGGTGTCATAAATCTACCCCCCTTAAAAGAATTTTGTCCCTAAAATTTAACGTACCTCAGTACTAAAAGAGATGGGGGTACTGATATTGCATTTGAAGCTCGAGCTCTTAAGTCACTTCCTCAACATCATTACTCCTCCACAAAATTTTAACCATAGGGATGACTTTACTCCTCAATGTCTGCTCCTGACGATCAAGTATAGCTACTGGTTGCACTTCACACTTTAAATCTTCTCTCAAATTAAAAAAGAGGTCGATAGATAACATGAGAGGGGTCAGGTACATATTTCTTCAACATAGAACCATGAAAGACATCATGTATCCTCTGTATTTCCAGCGATAGTTCCAACCTATAAGCCACTGGACCAATCCGCTCAATGACTCTAAAGGGCCCAATATATCTCGGGTGAAGCTTTTCTCGATTTCGGAATCGTATCACTCCTTTTCAGGGTGACACCTTCAAAACACTTGCTCACCTACATCAAATTCTAAATCCCTTCTTCTATTATCTGAGTTTTGTCTGTCTTAAGCTGTCTTCATCATGTCTCGAATAATCTTTACTTTCTCTGTGGTGGTTTTAATTAACTCGATACTATCTAGCTTCCTTTCGCCCACTTTATCCCAACATAGAAGAATTCTACACTTTCTTCCATATAGAGCTTCGTATGGTGCTATTCTTATATTGGACTGGTAACTGTTATTATAGGCAAACTCAGCTAATGGCAAATACTAATCCCAGCTTCCTTGAAACTCCAACACACACCTCTTAGCATATCTTCTAGTATCTGGACAGTCCTCTCTGACTGTCCGTTTGTCTGAGGGTAAAATGTAGAACTAAAATTCAACCTCGTACCCATAGCTTTCTAGAGATTAGGCTAGAATCGAGATGTAAAATGGAGATCTCAATCTGACACAATTGTTACAGCTACACCATACAACCTTAGAATTTTGCCACATACAGCCTTACTAACTTCTCAACTGGATACTTAGTTTTGATGGGAAAAAGTGTGAAAACTTGGTCAATCTCTCCACAATCACCCATATTGGATCATATCCAGCTTGAGTATATGGTAGTCTCACCACAAAGTCCATGATGATGTGTTTCCATTTCTACTTTGGTATGGGTAGTGGCTGGAGTGTTCCTACTAGCTTTTGATTTTTAACTTTAATTTGCTAACATGTCATACACCTGGCGACTAATTCTACAATGTCTTTGTTTATTTTAGACCATCAATAACTCTCTTTGATGGTTCTGTATATTTTTGTGCTACTAGGATGCATTGCAAAAGCTGAACAGTGAGCTTCTTTTAGGATGGTGTTTCTTAACTCTTCATCCGAGGGTACACATACTCTACCTCTCAATGTCAAGACTCCATCCTGAGAGATGTGAAAGTCTCCAGTATTTTCATCCATGATTCTTTGACAAGCTTTCATTAATTCTGGGTCTTGCATTTGCCTTTCTTTTATCTGTTCTAGTAGAGTCGATTTTATAATAAAATTAGCTAACATCAAGCCCTCTTGACCACACTCTAATATTACTTGCAGAATCTTCAATTCCAGTAACAATGGAAGGTATGCTGACTAAACATACGCCACTGTTACTGAAGACTTTCTGCTTAAGGCATCTGCCACCACATTAGCTTTCCCTGGATGATAATCAATTACTAGATCATAATCCTTAATTAGCTCAAGCCATCTTCTCTGTCTCAGGTTCAACTTTTTCTGAGTGAGCAAATACTTCAGACTCTGGTGATCGATAAAGATTTGACACCTCTCTTCATATAAGTAATGTCTCTAAATCTTCAAAGCAAAGACCACTGCAGCCAACTTCAAATCATGGGCCGGGTAATTCTCCTCATGCTTCTTGAGCTCTCTGAAAGCATAGGCAACTACCTTTCAATTCTGCATCAACACACAACCCAACCCTTATCTGGAGGCATCACTAAATACTACATATCCCTCTCCAAGAATAGATAGTGTTAATATTGGAGCTGAGGTGAGATGACTCTTCAATTCTTGAAAGCTCTGCTCACATTTCTCATTCCTTGTTAAATGGGTCAGTAGGGCAACTATCAAAGAAAAACCTTCAATAAACTTTCTGTAGTAACCTGCCAAACCCAGGAAGATTTAAATCTCAGTTATAGTCTTCGATCTCCCCCACTGTACAATGGCTTCAACTTTATGGGGATCAATAAAAATTCCATCTTTTGAGATCACATGTCCCAAGAATACCACTTCCCGAAGCCAAAACTCACATTTTGAGAACTTAGCGTACAATCTTCTCTCTCTCAGCATTTACAGTACAATCCGTAGATGCTGAACATGTTTTTTCTTGGTCCTTAAGTAAACTAGTATGTCATCAATGAAGACAATCATGAACTTATCGAGATAAGGATGGAATACCCAATTCATGAGATCCATGAATACAGCTGGGGTATTAGTTAATCCAAACGGCATAAAGAAAAACTCATAATGACCATAATGAATCCGAAAGGCTATCTTAACCACATCACTATCCTTGATCCTCAACTGATAGTACCCTGATCTTAAGTCAATCTTCGAGAATACACTTGCCCCTTGCAATTGACCAAGCAGATCATCAATCCTGGGAAGTGGGTACTTATTCTGGATGGTGACTAGATTCAACTGTCGATAGTCAATACATAATCGCAGAGTTCCATCCTTCTTCTTAACAAACAACACCGGTCAACCCCAAGATGACATGCTCGATCAGATGAAACCTTTATCGACTAGATCTTGAAGTTACACCTTCAATTCTTTAAGTTCAGCAGGAGCCATACGATACGATGCCATCGGTAATAGAGTGGTGCCTGGTACCAGATTAATACCAAAGTCAAACTCTTGCTTTGGAGGCATTCCTGATAACTCATCTGAAAATACATCTAGAAATTCTCTCACTACGGGAACTTGCTCAACGAAAAACTCAGAAGGTGTATTATCAACAACATGTGCTAAATACCCTTGGCACCTTTTCTTCAATAACCTTTGGACTTCTAAAGCAAAAACCATACTACTAGATAAAGCATTCTGCTCACCTTCGAAAACTACCTCTGATCCTATGGGTCCTCTGAATATAATTTGCTTAGAAAAGCAATCCACTCTTGCTCGATGCCCGAACAGCCAGTCCATCCCTAATATCGCATCTATATCTTTAATTCTCAAAAGAATCAAATTCGCTACTAGCTCAACTCCATTCATAATTATTGGACAATCTCTGTACACAGTGTTTCTCAACAATTTCTGGCTCAATGGAGTATGAACTATTATCTCTTGATCTAGGGGTGATAATGGGATACTAGCATAAGATGCTAAAGCAGTATTAACAAAAGAATGACTAAAACTCGGATCCATTAATACATATGTAGGTCGGTTAAAGATTGTGACCATACCAATTACCACATTTGGGTTGGCTTGTGCCTGCTCCTGACTCAAAGCAAATAACCAGGTTTGGACTTTATCTCGAGTCCTCTGAGTACCATGAGAAGCTGTAGATGAATTGCCCACTCCAGATCTTCTCCTAGTAAATGTCGCTGCCTGTTCAAATGGTGGTTGCTGTTGGTGTAAAAGATACCGACTAGTCTAACCACCCGTATCCACTCTACCTAACTTGGGACAAAACCTCCTGATGTGTCCTATCTCTCTACAATGATGGAATACACATGATTATGGGTAGGGGCCTGCATGATACTGTCTGTAGTTAATACATCTATGTACTCAGTGATCTTATCTCGAACTCTATGTCAGTCCTTGAGCTGAAAATCTGAATCTTGAGGGTTTTTGACCTTGAGGAGAATGCGAAGAGATGCTTGTAGGACTAGTAGCAAAGGCACCACTAGATAAACCACTGCTAAAGCTCTTCTTAGATGGGAAGTCAATCTGTATGCTCAAATATTTTATTTTCTAGAATTGACTCCTCGATCTTCTCTCTCCTACTAACTTCTCAACTCAAAGTGCCATCTGAATCATTTCCTTGTACCTTTGATTCCCTGATAGTGATATCTTTTCACGAATCTCAAAGTTCAAACTCTCCTCAAACTTCGCACACAAGCTCTCTTCGCTTGTAAACTCTGGTACAAACTCAACTAACTCCCTCAATTGAGTCTCATACTCTATCACTATCTTACCCATCTGTCTTAATCTAAGGATTTCTTGTTTCTTCTGGTTGCAATGGAAAGGATTGTAATACTAATCTCTAAATTCCTGTACGAAATTGTCCCAAGTCAATTGTGCTGAGGCTCTTGCTTATACATTTGCCCACTAAGTAGCTGCACTACCTTCCAACAACCTGACAGCCACCTTCAATTTATATCTATCCTTAAGCTCCATATCATTCAAATCGCCCTCTAATTTTTTAAACCATCTTTTTGCTTCTACAATATCTGTAATACCTCCAAAAGGCATACTTCCCAACTGTCGAGCTTTTTTAATCAGTTTGGACAACTTTGGAGTCGATTCGGTTGCTTCTGTAACTTGGGCATTCTAATAGGTCATAAAGGCTGCCCATTGCCCAGCAGTCATGTTCGGAGGCATTTCTATACCTGGTTATTGGTATTGGGGTGGAGGAGGTTTATGTTGTTCTTTGGGTTCTGGCTGAGGCATATATGACATGGCCTCCTCTTCTACATCAGGCATGATTTCCCTCCTCGGTCTACCACGACCTTGCCTAGGTCTCGAAGACATAATTACTACAAAAAAGAGCATGAAGTTCAATTACACGCAATTAATATGGTGGTGATGCTTTCTATGACTCAACTCACCTAGTCTAGTGAAAATTTTAAAAAAATTATAAACTCATACAAAAGATTTCAAAATATAGTTTGAAAATCAAGTTTGGGTGTTTTCAAAATCGTTTTAAAACCAAAAGCTCTGATACCAATAAAATTATCACGTCCTAACCCATGGGTCTCACACGTGACAACCGTCACAGACTTCCAAGGTGTGTCCAATCACACAGAATACCTCCTGTAAGCCTTTAAGGCATTTACCAAAATTCCTATTTCAATATTTCAATATACATTTCCAAAATATATCCAACCCAAACACTCAAACTTTAACTTATTTCAAAATAATCCATAAACACTTCAAAGCACAAACCAATCCCTCTCATATAATATTTAGTAAATCATTAAATAGTAGAGTCAACTCATTCATGGTGAAATTTAAAATATATTTACAATCCATTGATAAATAAATAGTTCAATACACTTTTACAAATATAAAACCAATGGACTAGTACAAATCTAAGTGAGTCGACCTCGATGGTATACCTAATGGCTTCAAAGTTTGAAAGAATCACCACCATCACATGCTTGTCGACTACCTACACCTGAAACTAGAAGGTGAGGGGGGTGAGCATACGGGAGTATACTCCGTGAGTGAACAGAAATATATATATATACACTTTGCAAACCATAGATACCATAGATAAGAAAACATGTCTTCAACATTTTAGAAAAATAATTCAGTTCAAGAGAATTCATTTTGTTTAAAAAAAATCTCAAAACATACATTGAAAACCATTGGATTGGCTCCCATTCTCGACGATTACCCTGGCTCTGAGTATCCTGAGACCGTCAATGATTTTTTATATGCAACTGAAATTATGCTATTTATAAAATATAATTCAAATGTAGGAAATAAAATAATGCATAGTTTAGTTAAATAAAAACAAGCCCATCACTGACGTTCATCTCAGATTAGCCACATGGTGATATCGTACTAATCCGACTGAGACTCATAGGTGATCAAATCACCCACTCATAACAAATAATAATAACCACCATACAACTCCTCCACTTGTGAAGTTTCACACTCACCTAGGCAACCTTTATCCACTCAGGCCGTCTTTAGGCTACACTAGTAGCTACTGTGAACAACAGGCCTTCATGGCCAACATCACCAAATACATAACATATCTAGGCCCATCACGGCCATCATCACAATCAAATATAACAAACTGGCCCACTGGCCATATCATTAATATAAATAAGTATAAAACCTGGCCCATCAGCCATATCAATATCATAAAAATCATCATCAAAATATAGCATATTCAAAATGGGCTCAAAGCCATCAATCATATACAACATATATGCGTCAACAAACCAATTAAAATCATTTGGCACTCTGACCATAAAATGAACAACATGCTCAACATTTTTGTTTCACAAGCATATATATATACACATATGAGTATCAAAACCATTTGAAAACACTAAAAACATAGAAGTGTCCACTCACTGATTAGGGAGGGTATACACTCCCTAGTTTTCTCTCATTTCTTGGTGCGGGACGTGGGTACCTCATTTGCGTATCATCGCCTAAACACATGTTCCAAATATATATTAATATACGATCCAAAAATACTTATAAGACTCTTATGCGTGCAATGCAAGCTAACCCGGGTTGCCTAAAATCTATTAACATAAGAAATCGACTAAAACCCTTGTTATTCGTGTAATTACCCAAACATAATTGATATGAACCCACAATATAACTAAACTAACATATTTTGATTAAATTTTGAGATTATAATAATTGAATCCCACATATTCGTTGAAACAACAACTTTGATTACTGTTCACATTTACCCAAAATCTTTGAATATATATTTTTAACTTCCTATAACTTTCACGACTTTGTCACAACTCACATTACGTGTAAAAACTACAATGTAAGCGATAAATCTACGAAAATCTATACGGATGCATAGTGAAATCCATATGAATCAAAGTTATTAAAATGTGAAAATGAATATGAAGACGAGTTAGAAATGAAGCTACGAACCTCGTGGTATGGTCGGTTGCTCCGGTTTGGCCTCAAACCTCAAAAATTCCAAAATGCAAACCGAAACCTGAACTCCTTACTTCTGTTTGTACGCTCCAAATGCCAAATCAAAGCTTGAGAAGTGTTTAACGCGTGTAGTGTGGTAAGAAATCAAGAAGAAATTGAAGAAATCATGAAAATGGGGTGTTGGGCTTCAATGGGCAGAGGAGAGAACGTGAGGGAGAGGAAAAGAAGAAGAAAGGAAGAAATACGTGAGAAATTTGGGTTCTCAGCTCCTATTTATAGAAAAAAGTAAAATTACCATTTTATCTTTAAGTTTTCTTAAGGAGAAGCTTCTAGAAGAGGACAATTTTCATTATTTCATGTCGATTCAGTCGAACAAAATGGAGTTCGTTCAAACGAATTACCTTCTTCGATTGAATGAATCAAGGTTCGTTCGAATAAATCTTTCGACGTCTACAGAAGTTAAAAAACTTTCATTTTATCGATCGAACGAATCCATTCATCGGATTGAATCAATGCTTCGATCGAATGAATAACCCATTCGATCGAACGAAGTTTCATTTGATCGAATGAATTCCCCTATTCGTTCGATCGAATTAAACGTTGTAATTTTTCTAGATAGTCTCCAAATCATCGGTTGAACGAACCTGACCATTCGATAGATCGAACCGGTTAAAATGGTAATTCTCCCTTAAGTCCTTTTCCAAATTGAAAGCCACCAATGGGGTCCCTATGTTACACACTCTCAAATTCTTCTTAACTAACAAAAATCTTAAATACAATCGTGAAACCATACTGACAAACTATCGATATTCTTAAGTAGTGCAAATGCATGAACAGTAAATATAAAAAATTATAAATATGCCCTCAGGATCTAAACATGAGTGTTATACAATTCTTATCCAGTTTTAGTTTGTTTAGTTTATCACTATTATATGAAGAAACACAAAAAAGAGAATACTCAACCTTACTGTAGGGGAGAATTTACAACTGCTCAGAGGGAACAAACCTTAAGCAGAGGTTGGGTTTATATTTTAAATGATATGTATAGCAATTAAATTATACTTAAATATTGGAGAGCTTTTCAATATACTGAATTGCGTTTTATTTCTCGATGATCTTAAAAGAAGTTTACAACTGAATATATAGGCGAGGAAATATGAATTTGAAATCCATTTAATCCCGCTTTAAATCTGATTCTTACATTTAAAAGTAAAAGAAACAACTAAAATTAAGTATTACAAAAGCTAATAATTGTATATGATGATGCATATGTATTGATGACGTAAGTGCTATCGTCAAATCTTCATGTTTTTGGAAGTTGGACTTCTGAGAACTAGTTAATTGTTCTACAGATTCTGAAATATTACTTGGAATAGACTGGCTAGAAATGGTTAAATCATATGTTTTAACAAATGATGAACTAATTATAACATTACACACTTCCTAGAATTCACTTAGATAAATGAAAATTACAAGAATATTTACAATGAATAATTTCAATTGTCATATTAATGACAAAGTAGAAAACAAATTCATTATACAAATTCAACAACAATTATTACAAGAATATGAATATCGAATTTTATATTTAGAATAATATTTAACAATGAATTGTATTTCACAAGATAAAATATATGAATTAAAAGATTTAAGACAATTAAGAGAAAGAATAAAAGGAAAACTAAATAACAAAATGTTAGGATAACATTTGAATTAACAATTGTTTATAGACTATTAATGATCTATATATCTTTAAAATTTAGATATCCAGAATATAATTCCAGAAATTATGATTGCCTATTTGATACTGGAGCTAGCATATGTGTATGTAAACATAAAGTCTTACCTCCTCAAGCATGG